>CM062295.1:394562679-394628020 GCA_031216915.1 Pictodentalium vernedei | reverse complement strand
TATAGTTTTTGGTGTAAATCGGATAATTTGATCCCGAGATATTAACCCTTTATCCTTCAAATTGAAAATTCCTCCAATCCCTTTGGCATTCGATAACTTGAAAAATATTACTTGGATTGTCAAGTTACTTTATATTTGTGTTCAGGTTACTGATGTGCCGAGCTGTATAGTTTTTGGTGTAAATCTGTTATTTTGATCCTGAGATATTAACCCTTTATCCTTCAAATTGAAAATTTCTCCAATCCCTTTGGCATTCGATAACTTGAAAAATATTGCTTGGATTGTCAAGTTACTTTATATTTGTGTTCAGGTTACTGATGTACCGAGCTGTATAGTTTTTGGTGTAAATCTGATAAAGAGTCGTTTTTATGTGTACCCATACTATGTATGGTACACATAATGCCGGCATCCGGGGTGACCATCCGTCGTTCGTCCATCCCTTGTCCGTCCATCTGTCCGTCTGTCCATCCGGCGTCCGTATCCATTTCTTTGGCATTCGATAACTTGAAAAATGTTGCTTGGATTGTCATGTTACTTTATATTTGTGTTCAGGTTACTGATGTGCCGAGCTGTATAGTTTTTGGTGTAAATCGGATAATTTCATCCCGAGATATTAACCCTTTATCCTTCAAATTGAAAATTCCTCCAATCCCTTTGGTATTCGATAACTTGAAAAATATTGCTTGGATTGTCAAGTTACTTTATATTTGTGCGGGAAGTAAGCAGCACTTGTTTACTGTGGTAAACCAGTTCCGCTTTACTAGTAAAATAGGACCCAGTCACCATGCTTGGGGTGAAAGTCCTCTAAAATGGCAACATGTTGATCAACGATTGACTAAACTTGACTTCATCTCCATGTTGTGTCACGATTAGCCCTGGTGCATAAATATGTGACGTTAACCACCAACAAACAAGCAAACAAACTGATGTGCTGAGCTGTATAGTTTTTGGTGTTAATCTGATAATTTGATCCAGATATATTAACCCTTTATCCTTCAAATTGAAAATTCCTCCAATCCCTTTGGCATGAGATAACTCCAAAAATATCACTCCGATTGTCAAGTTACTTTATATTTGTGTTCAGGTTACTGATGTGCCGAACTGTATAGTTTTTGGTGTAAATCTGATAATTTAATCCTGAGATATTAACCCTTTATCCTTCAAATTGAAAATTTCTCCAATCCCTTTGGCATTCGATAACTTGAAAAATATTGCTTGGATTGTCAAGTTACTTTATATTTGTGTTCAGGTTACTGATGTGCTGAGCTGTATAGTTTTTGGTGTTAATCTGATAATTTGATCCAGAGATATTAACCCTTTATCCTTTAAATTGAAAATTCCTCCAATCCCTTTGGCATGAGATAACTCCAAAAATATCACTCCGATTGTCAAGTTACTTTATATTTGTGTTCAGGTTACTGATGTGCCAAGCTGTATAGTTTTTGGTGTAAATCTGATAATTTAATCCTGAGATATTAACCCTTTATCCTTCAAATTGAAAATTCCTCCAATCCCTTTGGCATTCGATAACTTGAAAAATATTGCTTGGATTGTCAGGTTACTTTATATTTCTGTTCAGGTTACTGATGTACTGAGCTGTATAGTTTTTGGTGTAAATCTGTTATTTTAATCCTGAGATATTAACCCTTTATCCTTCAAATTGAAAATTCCTCCAGTCCCTTTGGCATTTGATAACTTGAAAAATATTGCTTGGATTGTCAAGTTTCTTTATAATTGTGGTTCAGGTTACTGATGTGCTGAGCTGTATAGTTTTTGGTGTTAATCTGATAATTTGATCCAGAGATATTAACCCTTTATCCTTTAAATTGAAAATTCCTCCAATCCCTTTGGCATGAGATAACTCCAAAAATATCACTCCGATTGTCATGTTACTTTATATATTTATTCAGGTTACTGATGTGCTGTGCTGTATAATTTTTTTTATGTAAATCTGATAATTTGATCCGGAGATATTTTAACCCTTTATCCATCAAATTAGACACTCCTCCAATCCATTTCTATATGTACCCATACCTTGTATGGTGTACATAATGTCGGCATCCGTGGTGGCCCTCCGTCATACAGCTTTCTACTAGTTGCGCGTATGGGTACACATCTGACGATTTCATCGGCCTATTTTTTAAAAAATACTTTACACTGTACACAAACGTAGTGTGAGTTACTTCATCAAGCCGCCTTCCCCTTCCCACTTCCCCACCTTAAGTTTTTTTTCTTCTTCTTTTTTTCGGGGGGGGGGGGGGGGGGGGGGGGGGGGGGGGGGGGGGGGGTGGGTCCTACAATTTGTATGTGACATAATCAAAAAAACAAACTAGATGTATTCAGAAATGAAAACGCACACACACACACACACACACACACACACACACACACACACTCGTTGAAGGAGATCCCAACTAGACTCCTATAGCCGTTCGACGCGCTACCTGTGCACACATGGGGGATAACGATGGTAGGGTGTGGTTCTTAGTTTGGACCACCAAAGACGATATTACTCAGAGATTATGCAACGGTAAAGAAATAAATAATGAATACTTCACTCATTTCGGGCTGAATGTCGTAAGAGGATAAATAACTTGACTCCGAAATTTCGTTTCCTCCTTTCGTGGGTGAACGCCCCCACCCCAGCTCTGCTCGGACCCTTTTAATTTTGCTTCGTGTTGAGCGAGGAGGAATAAATTACCCCAATTCACAAACAAATAAGCTAAAAAATCAGTGTTTCTTTCTTCTCAATTAGAATGCATTTGGTGATTTTCTATCTTTATCTTAAAAAAAAAATTCCAGTGAATTTCTGTCATAAAATTGTGCTTATCTTTTAGTGAAGGCACGTTTCTTTGAAAAAGCATTTGTGTGTTTTCAAAGAAGATGTGTGTAGAAAGCGTGATTTTTGTGCGAGTAGAGAAGTGACATTGAGAGAGAGAGAGAGAGAGAGAGAGCTCTGAATGATTGTTTATCGGTATTCTTTATTTGTTGATCTAATATGTTTACCACTAAGGCCATGCTGTATTTGATCTATTTGTCTTAATTGTTTTTATGAAGGTGTAATCCCATTCATTTGAGCCACACAGAAATTAAATAAACTAAACTAAGAGAAAAAGTTAGAAAATTACAGGCTTTACTGGAATCATTAGTTTTATTCAACACGTGGATGTCACTGAAATGCGAGAAATATATCGATATTTGAAATGTAAGAAATATCGAAATATCACTGAAATTAAAGAAATATCTGTGTGATATTTATTAGGCAAACATCATAAAGCATTCAATGATCTATAGAATACGTGAGAATAGATTTGCTTTCATCCATTGACAATGTTGTTCCGGGTAATAAAACATATATTCCACCGAGGGGTAACAACACAAATATCTACCTATCTATTCGAATTTCCCACTCAGTAGGAGTAATATACAGACCTAATACACCACCGAAAGCAGATATTGACTTCTTTCTGTCAAAAACCACCTGAACAGTCAGTTGAGGTAAAAAATTTTGGTTTCAATTTTTCGAATCCTGAATCTTCTTAGGGAGTGATCCCAGATTGATCGAATATCTACTGCAGGTTCTTCCCCGCCCTCATCCACAAGGTCAGCCACTTATAAACAATGGAAATTGTATTTCCGTTCTTGTTATTGTTATTTTATTGTTGTTTCTCCGCCAAAACAAATCATACAACACTGCATTGGACCTTCAAATATCGAGTAGAAACTTCCTGCGGCCTTTTGTCTGATTGCACTCGGGTAGGTGCCATCCGTGATGAATATTCAATGAATTGCCTGTATACTGGACGACTTTGTGGCTTTATCTGGAATGATGGCGGGAAATGTATCGATTGACGAGATCCAGAGTAAGAAAGAATATGATTTTAAGTATACATATAGTCGGAGAACAAACAACGCGAATGCTAGTGAGGATTCCCCACTCTTCGAATTTCAGAATGAAAGTAAACATTACTCACCAAAAGATGTCTTCCCAAAAATTAACAATCGTTATGAAAGATTTTCAATATTTAATTTAAACTGTCAGAGTCTTAAAGCCCACTGGGATTCTTTACATGATCTATTGTACGAGGTCCAGGGCTCTTGTACTACTTTTGATGTGATAGGACTAACAGAGATATTCCAAATTCCCACAAACTCATCATACACAATAAACGGGCACCACCCCCTTATTAAGAATACAAGACCCGATGGAGATAATGGTCGTGGTGATGTTGAAATTTTCATTAAAGAACACATTGATTTCCAAATACGAGAAGACCTTTCTGTGTTCATTCCACATGTCTTCGAATCCCTCTTCATTGAAATTAAACTAAAGAAATACATTAAATTAGTAGGAGTAATATACAGACCTAATACACAACTGAAAGCAGATATTGACTTCTTTCTGTCAAAACTAACCGACTTAACGGGAAATTTATTGGATTTATTGGTGCTTTTAAGGTCACATATTTCTGCACAATGGCTAATCATGACCATGACAGTTTTACGGGTGGAGGAGCCGGAGTACCCAGAGACCCACCGAGCAACGGCGAGCAACTGTCACCTCCCCAATATACTAACTCCACACAAGCAGGGTTAGCATTGGTTGAAGGCAAGTTCACCATCGACGTGCAGTACGCCTTAGTACCCAGCGCCACCGTGCCCCCACATGGGCAATTGGGTGAAGTGTCTTGCCCAAGGACACAACGCGGTTGTCGCAGGTGGTATTCGAACCGAGGACCTCTCTGCTTACAGCCTGCATCTCTACCCACTGAGCCACCGCGCCCCACTTAACAGAAATGATGAATCATGAAAATAAAAATCCTATATCATGGGAGATTTCAACATTGATCTTCTGAAATCAGGAGTACACACTAATACGGATAACTACATAGATATTATGTTCAGCCAGGGTTTTTTTTACCTTTTATCACCAAACCAACGTGAATAACTAGTCACTCTGCCATGCTAATTGATCATATCTTCACAAATAACATATCATCCAACTGTTTTTCTGGTATAATCATTACAGATTTCTCTGACCACTTCGGAATTTTCTATGTCGAAACTCATAACGTGATTAAAGAACTGTAGTCATACATCGAAAAGCGCAAGATAGATGCAGATAGCATAGCAACCTTCAAAACAATTTTGTCTCAAACAGACTTTTCAACCGTCTTGGAGACAGACTGTCCAAATTTGGCCTATGACAACTTTTCAGCCATTATTTCCACAGCCCTTGAAAATGCTTTTCCGATAAAACGCATCCCATTAAAAAAAGGATTAGTCAAGCAAAACCCATGGATGACCAAAGGACTCTCAATCTCATCACACACTAAATCCAAATTTTATAACAAAAAACTAAAATGTCCTACAGAACAGAATATTGCAAATTACAAAAATTATTGTAGAATATTCAATAAAATAAAAAGACAAACTAAAGTTATGTATTATAAAAATATCTTATTAGAAAATAAAGTCAATCTGCGGAAAACATGGACTGTCTTAAATGAAGTGATTCACAAAACAAAACGCCGGAGTGTCTGGATTACGTTACTCTTTTGTAAGAGAAGATGGTAAAGAAATAAGGGAGTCTGCTGAAAAAGCCCAAGAGTTCAATAGCTTTTTCGTCCATATTGGAGAGCGAACGAGTGAACAAATAAAGAAACCACAAAAACATTTTCTTGAATACATGAAAAATAATTCTCCACATAATTTTTTTTTATAACTCCAACTTCACCACAAGAGGTAATAAATGTCACAAGTTCAATGAAGTCCAAAAATAGTGATGATTGCGATGGTATGACGACTAGCCTTCTTAAAAAAACAATTAGCATAACGGCCGTACCGCTGTCGCATATCATCAACAACTCGTTCGTCCATGGGAGTGTCCCAAATAGAATGAAAATTGCTAAAGTAATTCCAATTTTCAAAAGTGGTGATGACCAGAAATGTAATAATTATAGGCCCATCAGTGTTCTACCAGTCTTTTCTAAAGTATTAGAAAAACTCAAGTCGAATAGAATCACAAGTTATCTTGATAAATTTGGCATGTTATACCAACACCAATATGGATTTAGAAAATATCACTCTACTATACACCCAATAATGCAACTCCTCAAACATACAGGTTGAGAAAATAATACTGAAGGTAATAATAAAACGATGGCTATATTCCTGGATCTTTCTAAGGCTTTTGATGCAATTAATCACGAAATCCTGCTCACCAAACTAGACAAATATGGCTTTAGAGGCATCAGCAACAACTGGTTCAAAAGTTATCTGTCGGGCAGGGTTCAGTATGTTAAATACGGTGATCAAAAATCCGATCCAATGGAAATACAGTGTGGTGTTCCTCAGGGTTCTATACTCGGACCAACACTATTTCTTCTATATATTAATGATATTTGTTCTTCAACATCATTAAATCTGTTATCATTTGCAGATGATACAACAGTCTATGATTCAGACTCTAATGTTGATCTCCTGGGGACTATACTTAATAATGAATTGAAAAACTTATATGAATGGTGCTCAGCAAATCAGCTAGTTCTAAATGCACGTAAAACCAAATATATTCTTTTGGATCCCACTCCTAGTAAGAGAAGGTGCAAGTATCCAGATATCTTTATTAATGACCAAAAAATTGTACGAGTGGGGTCAAATCAAGATGAGAAATCTTTGAAATTTTTAGGTATACTAGTCCACTGGTATATGGTATATGGTATTCATATATGGGGCAGTTCGAGGGCAGTTAATAAATTGTTGAAATTGCAGAAACGTTCCATACGAATTATAAATAACAAAAAATATAACTCGCACACTGTCCCACTATTTCTAAAGGATAGGATTCTAAAAGTCACTGACCTGTTCAAATTACAAACTTGCCTTTTTATATTTGATTGGAAACATAGGAATCTCCCAATGTCATTTTATTTACGAAAATATATCTCGTATGACCACGAGGCAAGTGGGACAAATGCGCGTATACAGAACTCATAGAAAATCCCTAGATAAGTTACTTATATTTGCATTCCCTAAAATATGGAACAATTTGGACATGGATCTGCAAAATCTAAATAATAGAATCAAGTTTAAAAAGGAATCTAACAATAAAACTTTTGTCTCCGTATGCTGGCAGTACTCAATGTAGTAATCCGTATTGTCCAGACTGCGGTGTATGAACAAAGTTGAAGTAGCACAACGCACGTAAATCTATGAATAAGTTCGCACCTTTACACATTAATTATGACCATTATCAACGAGGCAAACTCGAGAAGAATATTGGACAATTCAGTTCAACAGGAGTGAGGAGTCGCACTCTTCCGACTCTGCTGTTGTTGACGGGTGTTATTTTATTAGCGCTCGGATAATATAGGTATAAGTGCAGATCTAAGACTTAATGCGTATTAATCGCAGGACATGGCAATAAATGCCGAAGGGGACTCAAACACACAATAAATAATCGAATAAAAAATTAAAACCAAATGGGTAACTAAATTAATTAACAAATTAATTAATTCAAAGATTGGTTGGCTGTTTCAGTAGATGGTTGATTAGTCAGTTTGAAAAAAAAAATTCCGGACGCAAGGCCTAAAATATTTTTTTCCACCTTTTGACCACCACCCACGTGCAAAAAAAATATTTTTTTCCTCTGACCACTTGGACACCCACCCCACCATCTATATTTTTTCAGTGTATCACTACAGTGGGTAATGAAAAATTATTGCACTGAGCTTCCAGTTGTCAATCCTTGCCTTAATTTGAATCCTAATCTACTGTCTAAACTAATCATGTTCACATCAACCAGCATCAACAGAAGCATTTAGATTTCACTAAAGAAAATTGTTATTAACTCCTTTGTTATCAAGCACGCATTTATTTTTACTGGGAAAAATTTCATTGTTATTTTTCGTTGTGAGAAAACTTTCGAGGAACTGATTGATACACTGGTCACTGTTAGAAACCAGAATTGTAGTTGTTTTGGCAGTATATAGGTGTATGTTTATGAAATAAAATGGTGCTTTATTACAAATTCCATGATGTAGTGTGTTGTTGATGTTGTGAAAAAACAAAGCACTGCCACTGAGTAATTCTTCTATGATGATCAGTGCTTGCTGTTTTCTCATTCAAAGTTGATGTCAAACTAACAAGGGTGCTACCAAATACATGTATCACAAATAAAAATAAATATATTGGTAACTGTTATGCAGTCAAGCTATACCAGAAGTAGCAATGTCATTACTCAAAAGATAGTAGATAGCGTAGGAAAGCTGAAAATCTGTCACCTAACACTATTGTAAATCTCACTGTCCGTCCCGGTCCGTCTCCGTAAAAATGTCAGTATTGATTTCTGCATATAACAGCTGATAACTGTTTTTTTTTCACATCTTTATGTTCTGGTGGTTCTAATACCTGATGACAGAACTTTCAGCTGAGCATTTGTAATTCATGCATTTCAATAATGTGCCTATATACACTATGGCGTAGTGTATACTGGCATATTATTGAAGTGCTTGAATTACAAATGCTGAACTGAAAGTTCTGGCCTCAATGCTTTCATAATAATTATCATTCATGTGTTTAGTTCCTAGACTGAAGAAACAGTTTAAATTTAGTGAAGAAGTTTTCATTTTAATGACCTGACTGCAGGCTAAGTGTCTAGGCTTGAGGTTTCAGCCAATTGTCATTAACATGTATTGTAAATCTCACTGTCCGTCCTGGTCTGTCTCCGAAAAAATGTCAGCATTGATTTCTGCATATAACAGCATATAATGTAAGAATTAGACTATTTTTTGTGAACATCAAATAGAGGATTAAAATAATCTTCTTTTGCTGCATAGTATTATGCTCAGCTACTCATCTATATACTCTGGCTCAGTCAGGGTCAGTTTTCAATTCAAATATTAACTGTAACTTTTGTTTCATGTTTTCACGAGATAGCCAGACAAACCCTCTGTGAAAACCCTGGTACTATCACTATGAGCTTGAATTAAGTAAGTGGGGTTTTATATCAAAGATGCACAGTGAGAATTTTCATTAGTTTCAGGTTACAAGAGCTCTACTCAGAGAAACTGGGCATTTAGATTATTTTCCATAAATTTTTTACATTATTTTATTTTTATTTCATTGTAAAATCCAAATTGTGCCGTGATGATTCAGCTATGAAAATTATGTTAACCATTCCCAAATTAAAATTCATAAATTTCCACTGATTGTTTTTAGTCAAATTGGAGTACCCAATTCTTTAATGCATCTAATTTAATTTACAAAAAAGAGAACAAATCCCCTAATCAGCCTAGTGGGGCCTTATTCACTAACCCTACCTGGCAAACAGGTGCCTATTAGACTACTAAACAACCATATAGCCTTGTTATGTGAAAATAATTTGAAAAAAACCTCCAGGAAAAAAATTGCAACTCCAGGAAAAAAGGTGTTTTGGCCCCCATCCGACCACCCACCCACCCCGGCCTTGTGTCCGGAATTTTTTGGAAGACTCCCCCCCCCCCTTGCGTTTCGGTCAATTTTAAGACCAAAAAAAAAAAAAAAAAATTTTCCCCTGAAAATTTGGGGTCCGGGTGGGACTTAGAAAATTTTGGACCAATCGGAAACTTTTTTTTTTTTTTTTTCTGCGTTTCGGTCAATTTTAAGACAAAAAAATATTTTATTTTTTTTTCCCTGAAAATTTGGGGTGCCGGTGGGACTTTTGGACCAGAATCGGAAATTTTTTTTTGTTTGTTTTTTTATGCGTTTCCATCAATTTCAAGACAAACAAATTTTTTTTTTTTTTCAGCCTGAAAATTTGGGGTCTGGGTGGGACTTACAAAATTTTGGACCAAAATCGGAAATTTTTTTTTTTTTGTTTTTTTTATGGTCTCACAGAACTAAATATTTTCCCATAGGCGACCATTATAACGTTCAGGTGGAAAAAAATATGATCGCATCACTTTAATTTTGGCATTCAAATATCTCTGTCAAGTATAGCCCTTCAGACAACTTTTTCTGATCTGAAAACAGGGGGTCATGCAACAAATAAGAGAGAAAAACTGACACAAAGGGAAGTACCGGTCACGTGCACATATTTTTCAGGGAATTCCCTACAAAAACACACAAAAAGTAAATTGTATTTTTTAGGTCCAAAAGTCATCAAATCACCCTCTTTTTTATCAGGAATATTCAACAATAATGCAAGATGTCAATAGAATGTTTCAAACTTTTATTGAAACAACGGATTTTCCCAAGGCTGTTTATTTTTAGAGATTGCGTCATTTCCGAGTGCAACATTTTAAGGCGGTTCACTCTAATTTCAATATTTAGTTACGCGATACCTATAATCATCCCCAACCCCACCAAATAGACATTTTACCACTTCCATGAGATAAAAGAGTCATTTCTGCATTAGAATCCAACTTTTGGCTTTGGCTGAGTCAAAAACATGGAAAATTTGCTCTTTTAAGGAAAAGTGTCCAAACTTTGTCAAGTGGGCTTGAAAACTGGTATTGCCTCCAAAAGATTTTTCTATCCTGTTACTTTATAAATTAACTGAGAAGGATGAGAATTTACAGCTTTCTTTAAAAAACTACCCTGATCCCAAAATAAAACTAACATCTGCATCAGCACAAAATATTTTTAGAAAAAATCTGTCTCATTTAACCATACTGCAAGCAAAACAGTGTCCCAACCCCCATGGAACAATATGGATGTCAATTTTGTTTCCAAAACTGGGGATGCAGCTATATATTTCACCAATATGAGATGACTCTACCAGTTTATCCTAACAACTGATGTCAAATTTTATTCCACCATCTTATGTAGTAAAATTTTGCCCTGAATAGGACCCCCCGGTATGCCCCTTTTCATCAAAATATGTGATATAATTCATAATTTAATTGATATTGACCCGAAACAAACCTACTGTGATATGAACTTTCCCATCTGTAATAGTTTTTAAATCACAGTCTGGCTTCTGAAGACATTTCACATTGTATTGATGAATATTTTGCAATTTTTGTAAAGGAAAAGCCTCAGTTTTCTCAGTAAAGGCACATAGAGTCATTGGTATGGCACTGACAAAACATAAAACAGTGTTTTTTTCCAAAAGAATGACCAGTACCTGCCACTGTGATATCTCATAACACTGGTAAGATGCCTAAAACCATCAAATATTGATTCTATAGTGCTATGCTTATGCTTCAAGTTCCCATAAGTGCACTTTCATAACCTTTGTTTTAATCCCCACAGACACCCACTCTGGCAAAAAGATTGAAATTGTTGAAAACATGTTTCCAAAGAGGATGAATCAGACATTTGCTTCAAGAATATAGTGGTATTTGATGTTTAATATACTTCTGTGTGTGTGGGGAAGGGGGTGGGGGGGGGGGTGAAAGTTAGTCAGCTGCCAATTATTGAAAATGTAGATCCAGGCAAGTGAAAAGCAAAGAAACACCATGTCTGATGAAGAGACAGACACACAGACAGACAGACAGATAGGCTTGCAGTTACACATGTAGGAGGTCTACATGAGAGTACTGAATGGCATACAATGAAAAATATAGTGGAAGAGCCAGGGCAAGGTTGTTAAATTGAAAAATAACTCAGTGGACCATGAGTGCTGAAGCCTCAAAGTAAATCATAAAAAACTGAAAGTGTATGATACTAACTTCAGTCTCTAAAAACATGCTGTTCAGTCTTTCCAAATGTTTATCATCAGCAGAAGGGTTAAATATGTGTGGGAGAGAGGACTTGGTTCAGGGAAAGAGCAATATTTCACAACTGTCACTGTAAATTTATGCTGTATCAGGGGAACCATGGCAGCACTAGTACTAGACAACTATATTGGTAGCTATGCACAAATGCCATTCACTCACATTTGTAATTTTATTATGTTATTTTCCACTGTAGCCCCACCCCTTCCTCAAATTTGTGTTCCAGGATACTCTTTCAATGAAGGAATTGTTTTCCAACATTTTGAAGAGCATAATATAGAAGAGAAAAACTTCTAAATAATAGTGAATAGAAGGGCAGTGTAGGTTTTCTGTCTGTGTTTGAATGGTGATTTGGGAGGGGGTTGGAAGATTTGGAATCCTCCCTGCCCCTGGAAATATGAGGAGAAACCATGGTTTAAATAAATATGTTAATAGGGTATGATAGGCTGTTGGTTAGCAGCTGCCAGAGGTTATAGTGTGCTCCTGGGGAATACACTTGCTCAAGATGTGAATTTTCTTGCATGAACAGCCTTAGTTTTGGAAATATATAGCTTTAATTGCTGACTGTGACAAAAATGTAACTTCTCAAAACAATAAAATGGTTTGGTGAGGTGTATGGTCCCCAAATAAATATTTAAATTTGAAATAATCCCCCAAAATAATAACTGAATCTGGTCTGGAAGCCAAAAAACATATTTCCTATAGGTCTCACAGAACTAAATATTTTCCCATAGGCGACCATTATAACGTTCAGGTGGAAAAAAATATGATCGCATCACTTTAATTTTGGCATTCAAATATCTCTGTCAAGTATAGCCCTTCAGACAACTTTTTCTGATCTGAAAACAGGGGGTCATGCAACAAATAAGAGAGAAAAACTGACACAAAGGGAAGTACCGGTCACGTGCACATATTTTTCAGGGAATTCCCTACAAAAACACACAAAAAGTAAATTGTATTTTTTAGGTCCAAAAGTCATCAAATCACCCTCTTTTTTATCAGGAATATTCAACAATAATGCAAGATGTCAATAGAATGTTTCAAACTTTTATTGAAACAACGGATTTTCCCAAGGCTGTTTATTTTTAGAGATTGCATCATTTCCGAGTGCAACATTTTAAGGCGGTTCACTCTTTAAGGCGGTTCACTCTAATTTCAATATTTAGTTCCGCGATACCTTATGCGTTTCCGTGAATTTTAAGACAAAAAATTTTTTTTTTTTTCCCCTGAAAATTTGGGCTCCGGGTGGGACATGGAAAATTTTGGACCAATTTCCGAAATTTTTTTTTTTGTTGTTTTTTCCTTGTTTCAGTCAATTTTAAGACAAAAAAAAAAAAAAAAATTTCCCCTGAAAATTTGGGGTGTGGGTGGGACTTAGAAAATTTTGGACCAAATTCGGAAACATATTTTTTTTTTTTCTGCGTTTCGGTCAATTTTAAGACAAAATTTTTTTTTTTTTTTCCCCTGAAAATTTGGGGTCCGGGTGGGACTTTTGGATCAGTATCGGAAATTTTTTTTTGTTGTTTTTTTATGCGTTTCCATCAATTTCAAGACAAACAAAATTTTTTTTTTTTTCCCCTCAAAATTTGGGGTCTAGGTGGGACTTAGAAAATTTTGGACCAAAATCCGAAATTTTTTTTTTGTTTTTTCTGCGTTTCGGTCAATTTTAAGACAAAAAAAAAAAAAAATTTTCCCCTGAAAATTTGGGGTCTTGGTGGGACTTGAAAAATTTTGGACCAAAATCGGAAACATTTTTTTTTTTTTTTTTTCTGCGTTTCGGTCAATTTTAAGACAAAAAAAATTTTGTTTTTTTTCCCCCTGAAAATTTGGGGTCCGGGTGGGACTTCGAAAATTTCGAACCAAAATCCTAAAAAAAATTTTTTGTTTTTCCTGTGTTGCGGTCAATTTTAAGACAAAAAAAAAAAAATTTTTCCCTGAAAATTTGGGGTCCGGGTGGGACTTCGAAAATTTTGGACCAAAATCCGAAAAAAAAATTTTTTTGTTTTTTTTATGCGTTTCCGGCAATTTTAAGACAAAAAAAAAAAAAAAAAAATTTTCTCCTGAAAATTTGGGGTCCGGGTAGGACTTTGAAAATTTTGGACCAAAATCCGGAAATTTAGTTTTATCGTTTTTTATGCGTTTTAAGAAGAAGAGAAAAAAAAATTTAGGCTGAATGTATTTTGTTTGGGAAAAAAATCTGTTTTTTATGCGTTTATCTCAATTTTGAGACGTAAAAGTGCAGGAACTGAAAATAGAAGGAAAATCCTGTGTATTGTGTGGGCACAATCGCTTCATCTAGTTGGTATATGCTTTTCTTGGAAGGGGGCACATGCAGCTTATTCAAGTCAAGTCCCTGGTTTGATATTTAGACTACCATGTCAGGTGAGCGCCCTCATGACCCTGGGGCCTCTTGTTATTATTATTATTATTATTATTATTATTATTATTACTTATATGTCGCATTGAATAATCCCGTTTATTGCAACTGTCCATATGGGATTAGGTCATCCTCTTGTGTGAAACTCTTTCCAATTCCTAATCCCCAAGAGGAAAGAACGAAAACTCTGTAATATGCAAATTGCTAATTATGACGGCCAAACCGGTTCCAGCTTCATTGGAGGCTTTTATGGTTGCATCGTGTCCCACTCCTATTTATAGCACAAGCCGGGCGGGTAGATGTTTCTGGTAAAAATGATGGGCAAAATTGCTTGATTTTTGCGTCGGTGTGTTTTCGGCGATTAGGTGTAGCGGGTTGATCTGGCGAGTTTGTGTGGCAGGTAGAATTCCAATCAGCGTATTGGTAGGTTTGAAATGTATTGACTTACGTCATTTATGTAAACAGTAATAGCCATTTTTAGCTCAACTTGACAAAGTCAAGCTGAGCTATTGCCATCACTTCTCGTCCGTCGGCGTACGTACGTACGTTAGTACGTTAGTACGTACGTCCACAATTTCCTTTGGCACACCTCACAGGTCGCATTTATGATCAGATTACTTTGAAACTTCTTATGCTTGTTTGGGGTGACCTCTAGATGGGAGCTATCGATTTTCTTCAATTTCCGTCAAAAAATGTTGCCGCGGCCAACGTTCTTAGAACTTAGTTTAGTCAAACCACAATATTTCCCTTTGGCACACCCTACAGGGCACATTTATGATTTGATTGCTTTGAAACCTGGTACGCTTGTTTAGGGTGACCTCTAGATGAGAGCTATCGATTTTCTTCAATTTCCGGCAAAAAATGTTGCCACGGCCAACGTTCGTAAAACTTAGTTTAGTCAGACCTCAATATTTCCCTTTAAGACACCCTACAGGGTACATTTACGATCAGATTGCTTTGAAACCTGGTATGCTTGTTTGGGGAGACCTCTAGATGGGAGCTATCGATTTTCTTCAATTTCTGTCAAAAAATGTTGCCGCGGACAACGTTCTTAGAACTTAGTTTAGTCAAACCACAATATTTCCCTTTGGCACACCCTACAGGGCACATTTATGATTTGATTGCTTTGAAACCTGGTATGCTTATTTAGGGTGACCTCTAGATGGGAGCTATCGATTTTCTTCAATTTCCGGCAAAAAATGTTGCCGCGGCCAACGTTCTTAGAACTTGATTTAGTCAGAAGACTCGATATTTCCCTTTGGCACACCCTACAGGGCACATTTATGATCGGATTGCTTTGAAACCTTTCATGCTTGTTTGAGGTGACCTCTAGATGGGAGCTATCGATTTTCTTCAATTTCCATCAAAAAAAGTTGCCGCAGCCAACATTCTTAGAACTTAGTTTAGTCAGACCACAATATTTCCATTTGGCTCATCCTACAGGGCTCATTTATGATTAGATTGCTTTGAAACCTGGTATGCTTATTTACGGTGACCTCTAGATGGAAGCTATCGATTTTCTTCTATTTCCGTCAAAAAATGTTGCCACGGCCAACGTTCTTTGAATTTAGTCTAGTCAGACCACAATATTTCCCTTTTGTACACCCTACAGGGCACATTTATGATCGGATTGCTTTGAAACCTGGCATGCTTGTTTGGGGAGGCCTCTAGATGGGAGCTATCGATTTTCTTCGGTTTCTGTCCAAAAATGTGGCCACTGGCAAAAACAACTGACATTGGTCCCAATGATCTTCAATTTTGCATTTCATTTATAACTTACCAAGTTCAAGTTTGTCAAGTTGAGCTACAGTGTCATTGACACTTTCATTATCTTCCAGATTCCGCTGAGGATACGGACAAAGAATAGGAATTAGCACGCAAATAACAGTCCTGGTTAGATTTCCGATATTAATATAGTATCAGTGTCGAAAAGTACTGGGTTGACTTGAACAAGAGTTCGTATGCCATTACGTAGACCAGAGATATTAAAAACACTAATCCACTGTGTTTTCATTTATTTAAATATATTCCTATTACGAGGGGTTAACGGAGCGATGTACAATAATTTAAAGAGTGTCAATATAAAATGTCGACTGCGTATCATAACACCTTACTGGTGTTGTATTGACTCCAAATGAAAACAGGGTCGGCTTTGGGTTAAGTATTGTCCTGGCGTGACGATATGCGTTGATTCAGTGATCTGATATCAGTTCTGACGTTGCAGTTGTATGGGTCTGCAGGTTCAAGATTTTGCTCTCTGTTGGTAGTATGGTATGTTGTCAGAATTGGGGCCAGTTCGCTATTTTCATCTGATAGTATAGCATTGGGTGTATTTGTTTGGTTTGACCCTGGTCCGCTGAAAGAAAACAGCGTTGGCATTATGATTTCCCGCATTACAATTCAAAGGGTGACTCCATCTGGTATAGATCGTTCCGTTTCCATTTCATTGAGCCTTTTTCATGGGATCTGACGTTGTCTTGTTGCGGTCGTGTTCGCTGTAGTGGGTTTTCCGTTTGAAAATTAGACCATTTAACAAAACTACGTACCCCCCCCCCCCCCCCCCCCCAACGGAAACGACTCTGTCAAATTGCAACAGAACGATCTATACACGATAGAGACATCCTTGGAATGCATTGAAGATCATAACGCCCCCCACCCAAATACACCCAAAGCTAGACCATCACATGGAAACAGCGCCCTGTCCCTAACTCTACCAACAAGCCAGACTACCAACAGAGACCGAAATCTGAACGGACAGACCCCTGTAGATGCCACACCAGTACTGATATCGAATCACCGAATCCACGCATTTCGTCCGCCAGGGTAATACTCAACCCAACACAGATTCTGTAATCGGCAAGGTGTTATGATATGTAGCCAACATCTCATATAGGGACCCTCTTTACGTTATTTTACAACGCCCCGTTAACCCCTTGTGGCGGGAAAATATTTAAAGAAATAACAGCACAGTGAGTTACTTTTTTAATATCTCTGGTCTACATAATGGTATACGAACTCTTGTTCTATTTAGCCCAACACTTCTCGACCCTGATACTATATAAATATTGTGAATCTAAACCTGACCCACCAGATCTACCCACCACACCTACCCACCGAAAACACACTAACACAACAAATAAGCAATTATTCCCGCCATTTCTACTCACAAACTCTAACCACCAGGCTTTTGCTGTGAAAAGGGGAGGGAGCCACGAAGCAACCACGAAAACCTCCGATGAAGCTCGAATCGAGCACTTTTGGTTAGACCCTCATAACTACTATACGGAATCTTCACCAAAGAAGCCATCTCACACTTAAGGGTTGCTCTTCATATAGGCCTATATATGGAAATGGCAGGGCGTCTCTCTCTGGCTGTGTCATTTTCATGCAATGTACACACCTTTTTGATTCTTATTGGTATTTTAATGCAAACTGTATTCAGTATACTGCAAAATGAAGTTCCATTCATTCATTCATTTAATATATTAACTATTTCACTCCATGTGATGGACATGACATTTAATGTACCAGCCGCGAGCTTATTTAGTGACCTCACTATGCCGAGCACACGCCAATCGGTCGGCGACTCGGCATATTATGCAGGTACTTAATTTGGATTCGGAAACGCCCGATACCTCGAAACAGAGATGTACATGTGAACTAGAATGAATATTCACGCGCAAAACGCTCTTACCACACCGCATAAACAGAACGGACTTTTAGTAACGTTTTACTGCTAAACAAAAACGGACCGTTTTATCCAGTTTCCACATTAATTATATTACTTCTTTTGGGAACCTCGGGCGGTTGAAGTAGTGCCTGTTTATTGCGTTTAAGAAATTTTGTTCTCTGGAAAAATAGGACCTGGTAACCAAAGCCTGGGCTAAAACAACCTAAAGCGGGCACATAGGTATAAATGATTCGCTAAACTTGACTCCATGCCCATGACGTGGTAACGATATAACCATCAGTGCTGAAAGTGATCATAATCACCAATATATAAATAAACAACTGAATTAAAAGTTACTTCCAGAAAACATTTCCTTCCAGCAACTGTAATACATTGCCATCTCCTGAAAAACATGATTCAAAATATTCCTTCTTGGAAACCAAGAGTATTTTCAGATTGCTGCGATTTTAAATTTGAATTCATATTTTTAATAATTATGAAAGCTGTTTGTGCAATGCTGTTAACTCGTTCAACTTTAGAAAAGATATGAATATACGTTTATTATTATGTACATTTTCTTTATTCCTTATTTATTTTATTTCTTCGTTCAACATTTTATGACAAATAAGTGTGATATTATATGTTATATTAAACAAAATAGTTCCATCTACTTCTAGTTTTTTAGTGATAATTACACACATAAATACTGGACAGTTATGCTCAACAAGGCTTTACATTTGCACGAGGCCAGTTGGTCCAAGATCCATATTCAGCTCCGTCGTTTTTTATCAGTCCCCCCCCCCCCCTTCCTCCCTACCTCCCCCAAATTCTGTAACAAGAAATGACAGACGCTGTACCAAATCACCTAGTGATTTATAACAAACCTCAGAGAAACCCAGTTATGCTCAACCAGGCTTTACATCTGCTCGAGGCCAGTTGGCCCAAGATCCATATTCAGCTCCGTCGTTTTTTATCAGCCCCCAAAAATTCTGTAACGGGAAATAACGGATACCGTACCAAGTAACCTAGTGCTCTATAACAACTCTCAGAGGAACCCAAAACTTGTATTAGATTGTTAGATTGCTTCAAAGCCACCATATGATTCATTTGAATATTATTGATAAATTGACGAGAGCCGTGTGCATGTGTGGAAGGAATGCAAGTCCTCGGGAAAAGTAGTCCCTCTGGACTATAATTCCGCGGAATTATAGTCATAGGCCTAACATTTCTAGAAATAGTAGTCCTGCGGACATTTATTCCTGGAAATGTTAGACCTGGGACTATAATTCCGCGAAATTATAGTCCAGAGGGACTACTTTTTCCGAGGACTTGCATTCATTCCACACCTGCATACTATCAAGAAAACCATATTATGCAACTTATCATGGAACGAGCTCAATAAGCTCGTTCTAATAAGCGGTCGCACGGACCTTTTTTTGGTACAGATTCTCTTAGAATCTTGATCAAAATAGTGCCACGTAGTGCTATAAAGCCCCTATAGGATGTGCTCGATTATACTAGAGTATGTCCATCGAGCCAGAACCTTTGGTTCATACCTATAATTAGTGATGGCTGACACTATGGACCAAAGCATTTAACACTGAATTCAGCATACCCCAGAACTGACACTATAGGCCAGAAATTAACATAGGATTCTCCATAGGGTTTTGGCCTATAGTGTCAGTTCTGTGGCCTATAGTGTCAGTTCTGGAGACGAGAAAAAGATTTTCTTTTTCTCGCCTCCAGAACTGACACTATAGGCCACAGAACTGACACTATAGGCCAAAACCCTATGGAGAATCCTATGTTAATTTCTGGCCTATAGTGTCAGTTCTGGGGTATGCTGAATTCAGTGTTAAATGCTTTGGCCTATAGTATCAGTCATGGGGTAGGGAGGTCTTCCAATTACTCTACACTGCCAAATATGTGTATTTTGCTTATTAATCAATCTTTCCATACTTTAAACCATACAACACTTTACTGTATGGAAGGATTGGTTATTAAACATACAATATCTTACCCACAGTGGAAACTAAACTTTTTTAAAATACGGAATATATGTACACAGAAACCTATTTCATGGCATTGTTACCCCCGTTAACATAACAGACGGGAGACTCAAAGAACCGCTAAGACAGCAAAGGGATAAAATGTGTTTAGTTTAATTGGCGCACTTTCTCGCAAGTCTGCGCTATTAAACTAAACACATTTTATCCCTTTGCTGTCTTAGCGGTTCTTTGAGTCTCCCGTCTGTTATGTTAACGGGGGTAACAATGCTATGAAATAGGTTTCTGTGTACATATATTCCGTATTTTAAAAAAGTTTTATTCCACAGTGGGATGTGAGGGTGAAACGCGAAATCGTCTGTTCTTACTTTCAGGGGGAACTTACCTCGAGCGTGGTGGATATCAGACTACAACATTAACATTAAATGAATAAATGAAGGGTTGAAATTAAGAGGGCAAATTTAGTTGGGAGTGTTTAGCTTATAACATTTTGAAAGAATTTATTTGAACTACACACACACACACACACACACACACACAATTCTATCTCACCTTCTCTTTGAACGCGAGTATACACTTATTTGTATACTCGTATTCAAAGTTGTTTGTGCGTGAGGTGAAAATTCATTTCCCTGGGGGAGATTTGTCTTGAAAAATATTTTTTCATGAAGCTGTTTTAACATACAAAAATTGAAAAATACGCACATAACTCTGATAATGCACTGTGAAAAATCATCTGTTTATAATTATCATCAAACTTGTCTTTCTGGGCGGGAGATATGTTATTAGAGATGCATGTGTTTTGAGCGCACAGAATGTAATTATACACCACTTGAATCTCTCTCTCTCTCTCTCTCTCTATGTCACGTTCTCTATTTAAAAAAAAAAAACAATATACTAAGAGACATATATTCTCTCCATGGCTTCAGATGCGTAATTCGCGCGTGTGATTAACAGGCAGGTGTCTGACCCTACTTCTTAGTGCAAGTTTTTTTTTAGACAAAAATTTATCTTTTTTCTGTTAGAGAAATGAGTTTTCTCCCTTGCACTGTAGACTGTTAACCTCATCTAACTTTTTTCGACTTCAGAGGGCTATGTTACTTGCGGTGTTGGGTTGTTGGGTTTTTTTTTTTTGCCTCCAGAAAAATTATTGGGATATGAGATGTCAGTAAATTTTTAACAAAAAATCACCTTGTTATTGCTTCACGGTATTTATTTTGGCGGGAGGGGGAAATGAAATATTTCGACCACACGACTCACTGGCTGTTTCGCCGCCCCAGATTTTGGAACAGTGGGTCGTGTGATCGAAATATTTCATTTCCCCCTCCCGCCAAAATAAATACCGTGAAGCAATAACACGGTGATTTTTTGTTGCAAATTTGGAGGGGAAAATGAAATATTTCGATCACATTACCCACTGATCGAAACATTTTCATTTCCTCCCCGCCAAAATAAATACCGTGAAGTAATAACAAGATGGATTTTTTGTTGTTGCAATTTCGAGGGGGAAATGAAATATTTTATAAATGAATTGGGTA
This sequence comes from Pictodentalium vernedei, assembly GCA_031216915.1. Lineage (NCBI taxonomy): Eukaryota > Metazoa > Mollusca > Scaphopoda > Dentaliida > Dentaliidae > Pictodentalium > Pictodentalium vernedei. The sequence goes on along the minus strand of CM062295.1, from coordinate 394,606,727 downwards.
CTGTATTTTGGTTGTTTGTGTGAACTAAAGAAGCTCTTTTCTAAGAATGTGGTGGTCCTGAAAAGGACCGTTTTAAAGTTGTTGTCTTTGAGCCAGGGGGGGGGGGGGGGTGATTCTATTCAGGCAATATTTTTCCATACCGCCCCTGACCACACGCCAAATTTCCAATCCTCATCCGTATTGGGTGTGGTGATTTTGATGGTTCTTCTCCATTATCTTCCAACCTCCTAACTGTTACACGCTGTTCAGTGGCTTTCCTCTTACGCCCCGGTCTTTTCTTGGTCTGTTTGGGGGTTTCTAGCATCTGAAAACCCACCGGGATGGTAATCTTCTCCGGCACGAGTTGAAGAGGTGACGTTTTTTTTTTAGTTGATCCACAGCATCGTAAATCTTTTCTAGCATTGCCAGAATTTTTCCCCGCTTTGTCTCATCAATTTGTACTTCCACATCTCTTGTATTCTTTTCACAAGGTGTGGTATCATAATATCTCCAATAACCGGCATCCATAGCCTGTAGATCTTCAAAATTTATAGTTATAAATTCTGACATTTTTTCAGTGTAATGATAAAATGAAGAAGTTTTGGCTCTCAATTTATACTATTAGGTTTTGTTTTCCCTCTCTTTTTACCATTGGATGAAATTTTTTGGGGGAAAACTCCTCCCAATAAAAAATAAAGAAAGTCTTTATTTTTTATTAGAAGGAGTTTCCCCCTCCAAAAATTAACCAACAGTAGAGAAGCCCGCCTAAAAATCAACCAGTCTGGGAAGAAGGCGCCAGAATTACTCTGTGACTTTAGCCGATGCGTGTAATAAAGCTTGGTGGAAAAATTCAATGCCAGAGAACAAAATTGGTCTCATTTCAGACATAGGATATCCCACTGCTGTTCGATATTCCATGAAAGCCATTAGACTCTTACAGCTACTAGCACAGGAAGAAGGCATACACATTCAACATGCACTAAATGGTGGGGAAACTAGAATTGGAAATTATCATGTAGATGGTTTTCACAAAGAGACAAACACAATCTATGAATTCTTTGGGTGCATGTGGCATGGATGTGAGACTTGCTATCCTGACAGATTCGAGAAAAATCCAATCAATTCACAATTCTATCAATCCCTGTATAACAAGACTCAGACCCGCATAGAACATTTCAAATCATTGGGTTATAATGTACACATAGTGTGGGAACACAAACTTGATCATCTATGCAAAACAGATCCAGATGTTCAAGCTTCTATAGATACATTTTTCCCACACATGGATCCCATTCAGCCACGTGATGCATTGTTTGGCGGGAGAACAAATGCCATTAAATTACATTACAAAGTTGATGAGAATACAGACACAGAAATTAAATACATAGATATTTGTTCACTCTACCCATATGTCAATAAACAAGGAGAATATCCAGTCTCTCATCCGACTATACTCACAAAGGAAAACATAGACACTGACAAAATAAGGGAATATAGAGGACTTATCAAATGTAAGATCCTACCCCCTCAAAATCTTTTTCTGCCAGTTCTCCCCATTCATTGCAACAAGAAAATGACATTCACACTTTGCAAAACATGTGAAGAACATGAAACGGATCACTGCCAACACACCAGAACAACGTACGATAGTGGGTACATGGACATCTGTCGAACTTAACAAGTCATTTGATTTGGGTTACACTTTAATTGACACTTATCAGATTTGGCACTGGGATGAATGGTCTTCAGAGATTTACAAACATTATGTGAACAAATATTTAAAAATGAAACAAGAAGCTAGTGGCTTTCCAGATTGGGTGAAAACAGAAACAGACAAAAACACATTTAAAAAAGATTATGTACAAATTGAAAACATCTATTTGGAAAATGTTGAAAAAAATCCAGGAAAAAGATCGTTTGCCAAAACCATGTTAAATTGTCTCTGGGGAAAGAATGCACAAAACAATATCAAAAGTAAAACTAAATATATAAATGAACCGTCCGAATATTTTGATATAATACAGAGCAAAGACAAAATTGTGAACAATGTGGAATTTTTTTAGCATGATCAATTTGTTTTAGTAAACTATATTGACACTGCAGATGTTTTCACACCACACAATTCAGCAAATGTTGTTGTAGCATCTTTTGTGACCGCGTATGCGCGTTTAGAATTGTACAAAGTTTTAGAACAATTGGGAACACGAGATTTATACTTTGACACAGACAGTTGTATTTACATCCATAATCCCACACTTTGGAACCCAAAAATTGTAAATAGTAGATTAGGTCATTGGACAGATGAACATCCAGGGGCAAAAATCACAGAGTTTGTAGGTTTAGGGCCAAAGAATTATGGATACAAATACATTAAAGATGGAGAAACACACACCACATGTAAAGTTAAGGGTGTTACTTTAGATTACAAAACATCACAAAAAGTTAATTTTGAGAGAATGGTTGAGTGTGCACGAGACAGAGAGAATTACAAAATAATCATTGAATACACACACAAAATTAAACGTAATAAAAACAGACAAGTCACAAGTGAAGCACAAACCAAAACATTCAGATCTGTATACACAAAACGTTTTGTAGTAGATAAATATGATACCCTCCCCTATGGGTATAAGATATAAATATCCGTCACAAAAACTCATTTCAATTTTGAACAGAGAACAGACAAGATGTCTTTACCACTCAAGCCTGCTTTCCCTAATTATTTATCAGAGTTAAAAAGACTTGAAAGTTTTCATTGGACTTCCTACCCAGTCTTACAATCGAAAAAAGAAGAATTAGCCAAAGCTGGATTTTTCTATGTAGGAAATGGTAAAGTAAAATGTTTTGTATGTGGACAAGGTTTACATAATTGGGAAGAAAAGGATATTCCTTTACAAGAACATGTCAAGTATTCTCCAATTGTCCTTACATGAAACTTATTAGAGGCTGTCAGTTATATAAACCACCCACATGTATGCAAACACCTCCCGATAAAATATTAGCAGTCATGGATAATGGATTTACTTTAAAACAAATATTTTCAACAATGAAAAAATATGATAAAACTCTAGATGATTTTCCAGATTCAAATTCATTATTTGCACTCATGGTCATAGATGATCAAAGTACATCATCATTTAGTAAAATAATTGGCAATCATGCCGCAGTACATTTCAGAAATAAGTTAAGTGATTTATTTACTGACGGACCAGCAAATGATTTTCCTGACTGCTCTGATGTACAAAGTACATCAGAACAGACAAAAGAATCATCACTTTGATTTCAACCATGCAACCAGTAAGACACATCTTAGAAAACAAGATCACACGTAAGGCATTATTATATGCATTTCAAATGATCACTCCTGGTTATCTAACAATAACAAAAGATTTCATTCAAAATCAATTAGAAAAAGTTGAAATGTATAGGGAATTCTGTAATGCATTAAAAATCATGAATGCTTTTTATAAAAATAATGCACAAAATATTTGTACAAGGGTTGAGTGGGGTAATATAATTTATGATGAAGAAATCATTAATTACTTGTATAGACAATGTATGCCACAAATAGATCAGAGTTCTTCAGAAAGTTTATTTGAGTTAAAATCACCCTTAAAACGAAACCCCACACAGAGATGTGAAGAAGCTATGGAGGTAGAAAGTATATAAGTCAATGTTTTGATATTCCTTTTGGTAAAAAAAAAGAAGTCATTGCAATGAGTGAATGTTTATTGTTTCAACATCCCTGTAATATCTTTATATCGGGGCCTAGTGGTTCAGGAAAGACAGTATTTGTCAAAAAGCTTATTGATATGAAACGTGACTTATTTCAAATCCCGCCACAAAAAATTGTTTGGTGTTATAAAGAATGGCAAAATACATATGCTTTACTTAAAGAAAGTGAAGATGTTAAATTCATAGAAGGCATTCCTGATGATGAATATGAAATTGTCAGTGATGTCACTATTCCACATCTTGTGGTTTTTGATGATATGTTAGGTGATAAAGATGAAGAAAAAATTAAATTATGGTTCACACGAAAAGGCCATCATCGAAATGCAAGTGTCATATACATCACACAAAATATGTTTCAACAATCTAAAGCTAGTCATACCATAAGTTTAAATGCACATTATATGATTCTGTTTCAAAACACCAGAGATATAGGGCAGATAAAAGTGTTAGCAAATCAAGTCCAATTACCCCATTTAGATGCATCCTGTCAAGATGCAACGAGTACTGATCACGGTTATTTATTAATTGATTTTCATCCTAAAAACCCCGACTCTTTGAGATTAAGAACCGATATTTTTCATCCTTGGGTGACACAAAATGAACGGGGCCCCATCATTTACACAAAACTATAAAAAGCTGCATCCATAACTTTTTGTGTCACTTGGTAAAAACTTTTGTTGATGAGTACACATCACAATGGTATCTTTTATCCGATTATTAGAACAATTGAGTCAGCAGACAAATCCGTTTGCAAGAGAAAAATTACTTAAGAAAGGTTTCAAGAAAATTTTAAAATGGTTTACGTTAGCAAGTAAAATCATACTCAATAAAAAAATTAAATTGCCAAAACAAACTCTAACATATATGGATAAGCATAGACAGGATTTACAACAACTTGCAAATCCAAGAGTTGATCTTGCAACCAAGCGAAACATTATTTTAAAACCAGGTGGTGGTGGATTTTTTGGCGGTGTTATTATTCGTAATTTAATTCGATGGGATGGACATAAAACAAGTCGTAATTTTTATTCACCATTTACAAAAACAAAAAGTAAGAAACGAAAATTGTCTAAAAACAAAAAAATCAAAAGAAATGTTGATAAAAATTACATGCGTGCAAATTTCTTAGTCACTCCTCAAAAACTGACAAAAACAAAGTCTGTTTTAGTGAGCAAACTTCAAAAACAGAAAAAAGTACCACCATTAAAGTTAACACGTGGAACATCTGGTGGCTTTAGAGTATCGCATGATCCTATGATGTCTAGACAGAGTGTGGGGAATGTAGCACTGAAAGAAAATATTCCAATGACAGCACGATTCACAGCGTTGAATGCACAAAAACCTGTTAAGAGGATAAGATCTTATTTTAGTTGAAAAAAATGACTTGCATTTGTCTGCCGTATCATTTTATGAATGGTCTTTGTGGCTGAAAGATGGTAAAACAATCTTGTAAAATTTCACTAGTTAAAAAATATGGTGGGGTGTTATTGGCACTAAGTCAAACACCACCAGCATTTCAAAAACAAATTATGAAAAATGCACCAAAAGAATTAATTAATTGTGTGGCCGAATGTTGTCATAATCTTTTAAAAGGGAACATACATCTTTCCCCTGTTCAGAAACGAAAATTACACCCGAAACGTGAACAACTAAGATCCCTTGCTAGTAAATCATTATCACTTAAAAAGAAAAAACAAATTTTAAATCAAAAAGGTGGGTTTTTACCATTACTTGGTTTACTTGCACCAGCTGTAGGACTTGCAACAAATCTTGCAAATAAATTAGTGAATAAAATATGAAGAAAATGGCTATTGTACCTTATCAAATGATGGAAGAAATGCAGCATTATAGAAGTGAAAAATCTCAACGCCCAAGATTACCACCTGACCCTCAAATTACTAATACAGCGCTGCTGCAAAATGAATTATCATCCGTGTTAGAAAATTCAGAATTATCAGAAAGTGAGAGAAAACAAAAATACGGTGAAAATTTACAAAAATTTCAAATGTCATATAAGAAGGCATTACAACCAACACTGGTTATACCTGAGACAGACCGAAAGTCATTGTTTTTACAAGATCGTATTTTAGAAAGTGTTCCTGTCACAATGAGGCGTAAAGCAACTTCATTATTATCTGCTTTATCATCTCATCCACACATGAGTTGGGATAATCAGGGTGTTTTAAGTTATGATGGAGAGCCCATAAAAGGTTCAAATATCATTGATTTAGTCAATGATGTTCTCAGACATCGAAAAGGCTTTAAACCAAGAGGGTGGGAAATATTCAATCGTGGTTTAAAAGATATAAATATTCCTCAAGATTTTGTTGGAAATCGTGAACGTTGGGTGTGGATGAATAGAGAACAGGATGGCATACCCAATGAATATCAAAGTTCCCCTCAAGATAGTTGGTTAGAAACTTTTCTTTCAACAACTCCAAAACGTAAACTACTTCAAGGAAAGAAAACACCTAGACGTAGATTGGCAAAAAGTAAAATTCCTGATAAATGGGAGGCCTATTGAATAATTTATTAACCGAAATATATTACAATACAAATCACCCTGCCAGCTATGGTGGTATACACAAATTATACAAAGCAGCCCACGGTAAAGATAAATCTGTTACACTTGATCAAGTTAAAAAATGGTTGAAAGGAGAGAGGACTTACACTTTACATAAACCCATTCGTAAAAAATTTGCAAGACGTAAGACTATAGTGGGCGGTATTGATCAACAATGGCAAATAGATTTAGCAGATTTACAAAGTTTACAATCTTACAATGACCGATTCTGATATTTAGTTTGTGTCATTGATGTTTTTTCGAAATATGCATGGGTTTTACCCATACACAATAAATCAGGACAAACACTAATAAAATCCTTCCAAAGAATTTTAAAAACTTCTGGACGTAAACCATTATCTTTACAATCAGATAAAGGTTCTGAGTTTAAAAATAAAGATGTGCAGAAATTTTTAAAGAAACAAAAAATTCATTTTTTCACAACAGAGAACCCCGAAACAAAAGCTAGTATTGTAGAACGTTTCCAGCGCACACTGAAAACACGAATGTGGAAATATTTTACACACAAGCGTACGTTAAGATATTTTGATGTGTTACAAACTTTAGTTGATGGATACAATCACAGTTTCCATCGTAGTATTCAGAGAACCCCTGCATCTGTATCAATAGAAAATGAAATACAAGTAACACAAAATTTATATGGTAAAAAATCTAAAGAGAAAAAAATAAAACTTAAAATTGGTGATATAGTACGTATTAACAAAACCAAACATACATTTGAAAAAGGGTATTTACCAAATTGGACAAAAGAATTATTTAAAATCACCCATGTAAAACATACAACACCACCCACTTATAAACTCGAAGATATGGGGGGTGAAAATATACAGGGAACATTTTACCCACAAGAAATTCAAATTATAAAAGATGATAAAAAATATATCATTGATTCAGTTCTTGCCAAACGTTCAAGGCGTGTTGGTAAGAAACTCATCAAGGAACTTAAAGTACATTGGGAAGGTTATCCTACGAAATTTGATAGTTGGGTAGCAGAAACAGATATAGTATAAAAAGAATATGTCACTAAATGAACATACATTGAGTAGCGAAAGTGCAAGTGTTGAAGTACAAAATCAACAAGCACATTTTAATTGTTGTGGAAGTCTTGTTGCAAAAAATCAAGTAACTTATTTCACACAAATAATTGTCATTTATGCAATTATAATTACAGCCATCATTCATCTTAGTTTACAATCCCCAAACAAAGAATTGTGGTTAGTGTTATTGAGTAGTTCTTTAGGATATATTCTTCCAAGTCCAGGTTTAAAATATTTGAAACCTCACGATAAGAAAAATGAATTCATTTTACATAACACTGCTGAGTGATAGTTCTATGGATATGTTTCCAAATAACACACAATGTTGTTTTCAAACAAAATTATCTAAACCCATTCATATTAATAAAGAACATTGGGAGGTGGGTTTAGTTGAAGTAATTTTACCTTCGGAAGCAAAAAATATATCAGATGATGAAACAAATTTTAAAATCATTGTAACAGATTCAAAAATATTAGCACGCATTAATAATATTAATAAATCGTTTTTCAAACATACAGTACGTAAGGGTGTTGCTGCTGTTGAATTAAGTATTTTATCAGGTGCATATGCAAATGGTGGTCATGTTGTAGAAGCAATAGAATCAGAAATTCAAGACAAACTGGGTGATATTTTTAAAGAATTTGGTGTGTCATTTCATCTTGGTTATTCATCTCGACAATCACGTGTAAAAATTGTATCAAATAGTATTGGAACAGTCGGTATTCAATTATCACAAAGTTTATCAGAAAAATTGGGGTCCAAAGATATATTTCCAGTAATATTTCCTAACACGGCCAAGAATGCTTTTAAATATAATGTGGATTTAAATGTGGATTTTAATCAGCTCCTTATTTATTCCGACATAGCAGATTATACATTTCTTGGTGATATAGAAGCACCCATTTTACGTGTAATACCTTTTGAATTACGTGAGTAAACTTTGCACATTCATAAAGAATTTGATAATGTACATTATGTACCAGTATCAAAATCTTCTTTTGATCAGATCACTATAAATATAAATGGGAATACTGGTAAAAACATTCAGTTTTCAAGTGGAAAGAGTGTTGTCAAGACAGTTGCATTTTAGACAAAGACATCAACTCAATTTATAAAAAATGCCTCCAGTGTATCGAGGAGTAGCACGACAATATGGTTATGGATTAGTATCCATTTTTCGCTCAGCAATAAGATCAGCTGTACCATTAATAAAACCAATTGCAAAAAATGCATTTCGAACTTTAAAGACAGAAGGATTAAAACACGGTTTAGAAATAGCAAATGAATTGATGAGAAATCGTAAACCAACCAAAGAAGTTATGCTCACTCATGCAAAAGATCTAATGACATCAGTGGGTAAAGCTGCTTTGGGGGTAAAAAAGACAGAAACGAGAACCAAGACATCACTCTGTCATTCGTTCTCAAAGAGGGAAGACACGTAAACGGCAATCTTATTCAAAATGAAATTCAAGACCACTTGATATATTCGATTAAATCATGATGTTGCATGGATCTTGCGAGCATTTTTGTAGTGGATTTGATCCAGATAATGTATCACCAACAGCGAGTGGTATAGAAAATATTGGTGAGATTGAGCAATTTCCTATTGCATCTTTAAATAATTCTTCACCAATAGAATTTTTAATCCCCAGACAAACAACCAAGTGGCTAGATCTTGCAGCATCTACACTTGAGGTTCAGTTCAAAATTACAAAGCCAGATGGGGGTGATTTGGAAGATGATACGAATATTACCCCTATCAATAATTTCTTTCACAGCATGTTCAGTAAAGTTGATGTGACACTGAACGGTAATTTGATAACCACCAATACAGACATGTATCCTTATAGAGCATTTTTTGAAAATCTGTTGAGCTATTCAAAAGATGTGAAAAAAACACATCTAGCTGCTAGTGAGATGTGGTATATAGATACCCCTGGCCAACATACTGCAATTGCTAAAGATTCAGCAAACAAAGGTTTGGTTGAATGTCACAAATTAATTGCAAACAGTAAATCTGTACAACTAAGAGGGAAAATGCATTTAGATCTGTTTTTGCAAGAGAAATATTTACCAAATGGTGTGGAAATGAGAGTTAAAATTCATCGCTCCCCAACTAAATTTTGTCTGATTGGTGGTGTAGATGGAAAAATCGAAATTCAAAAAGCCATATTCAGAATACCAGCTTTGGATTTAATTCCTAAATTTGCGAATGATCTGAATGCACAAATAGATCGAACAAATTATAAAATGCCCATTAGACGTACTGAAGTTAAAACTTTTACCATTGGAAACGGTCTTCGATCAAAAATAGAAGACCATCTGTTTCATAAACAGATGCCAAAATGAATAATTCTTGGTTTAGTTTCAAATAAAGATTTAAATGGAGATATTGGTACATCTCCATTTAATTTTCAACATTTCAATTTGAACAAGTTGGAAATTACAGTGGATGGACATTCCATTAAATCACGTCCCTTTGAACCAAATTTCGAAGGTGGACTTTATCTAAATTCATATTTATCATTGTTTGAAGCAATGGGCTATTTTGGACAAAATCAAACATTTAATATATCAATGCAGGATTATGCAAAAGGATATACTCTCTGGGGAATTGAGTTGACACCTGATCAATCAAGCAGTGGACCATTAGCTCACCCTATAAAGTCTGGCAACCTTCGAATAGATCTTCAGTTTGCTCAGGCTCTGACACAGGTGATCAACGTTGTTGTCTATGCAGAATTTGATAGTGAAATACAAATCAACAAGTTCAGAGAAGTGATATTTGACTATTAACAATGAGTAAATGTGAACATTGCAAGATGTACAAGGAGATGAGACAAAGAATAAATATAATAAGGAGAGAGAAAACTCACAATGAAAAACTGTTCCTTAGATTATTTAAAGAAATTGTTGCGAGTGAAGTGGCACCATTGATAAAACAAAAAGTGAACAATCTGTGTCCTGCATGTCGAGGAAATCCTGGACAAGAACATGACTTTTGTATAAAAAAAGATATAAGACCATGGATTAAAATGTATATGGCAGAGTGTATGGAAAAAGTGTGCCCATCAAGTGTACTATATAAACTGTACATACAAGCAAAGAAACTGAATATTGAAGGCTGTTTTGCAAAAGTGAATTTGAACTTTGAAATATACGCTTATAAAGACATTCAAAGGTGGGCAGATTTAGTAGAGAAAGAGTGGGGCTATTTACACCACTCTGTTAAAGAAGAAGAAGAAGAAGTTGATTAAAAGAAGAACAGCTTCATAACAGCCCTTTTCAGGGCTAAGAAGAGATGGACACCACTCAGCTACAATATATTCTTGATAATTCTCAAAGGTTATCATCATTGAATGGAAAAGTGTGTTCAAGAGACTTATTACCAAAACAAACGTTTAAAAACAGAAAAGCTTATATTGTGAACACAGATTCATCAAGAGAAACAGGAGAACACTGGGTGGTGATATATTTCAAAGAGAATCATTCAGCCATCTACTTTGATTCTTATGGCTTACCACCATTACATAAAGACATATACAATTTCATAGTGAAAAACACAGATTCATGGACTATAAACACAATGAGAGTACAGAGTCTTCATACCGTGGTGTGTGGTATGTACTGTATATTTGTTTTAGATCATCTTGCTAAAAGATATGATTTAGAGACAGTTCTTACTATCAAATTCAACCCAAGAAATTTTCAAGAGAATGACAGAGAAGTCAGTCGATGGTTTGAGCAAAACTATAGACATTATTTAAAATGACTGTAATCAGGTGTCAAAACAACCCACAGAGTTTTTTGATAAAAAATTCTATTGTATATTTTTTGTCACTCACTGTTGTGTATCATATGTAATACGTGATAATGATTTATTGCAAGAAAAAAAAACTGGCTGTCGATAATTTCACAAGAAAACAAACATAAAAAACCTTCCAATAAAGCGGTATCACACAACAATTCTTGATGTAAATAGGGTTTCTATAGATAGTCATTCTCATATCTCGATGTATATATGTTCCTCTCGTTCTATGTATTATATCTCAATGTAAAAAGACTTTTTTATAGTCAAACTCAGATCTCGGTGTACATATGTTCCTCTCGCTTGATGTATTAAATAGTGGTAGCAAAAAAAACTAACTCTTATTTTCTGTTTCAATGTAGTGGTGACCCATTACCCCACCCTCACCAGTAAAAAAGAGAAGAGATACTTCTCTTTTTTCCCCACCCCCAAACCATCAGTAAAAAGTATTAAGAGATACTTAACTATTTTTCACTGTGGTTAGAGATTGTATGTTTAGTAACCAATCCTTCCATACAGTAAAGTGTTGTATGGTTTAAAGTATGGAAAGATTGAGTAGTAAGCAAAATACACATATTTGGCAGTATAGAGTAATTGGAAGACCTCCCTACCCATGACTGATACTATAGGCCAAAGCATTTAACACTGAATTCAGCATACCCCAGAACTGACACTATAGGCCAGAAATTAACATAGGATTCTCCATAGGGTTTTGGCCTATAGTGTCAGTTCTGTGGCCTATAGTGTCAGTTCTGGAGGCGAGAAAAAGATTTTAAAATCCTAGGGTGCCCAATTTTGGGAGGGTGAGGAGCCTAAATTTTGTGGCAATCTTCATGAATCTATTTGTGCCACCCCACAATGCAGTTTATTCGGCGATAATCGGTTGATAAATACGATTTAGAGCAACTCAGCACTTTTGGGCTCCTAGGGTGCCCAATTTTGGGAGGGTGAGGAGCCTAATTTTGGTAGCAATCTTCATGAGTCTATTTGTGCCACCCCACAATGGAGTTTATTTGGCGAAAATCGGTTGATAAATACGATTTAGAGCTACTCAGCACTTTAGGGCTCCTGGCGTGCCCAATTTTGGGAGGGTGATCAGCCTAATTTTGGTGGCAATCTTCATGAATCTAGTTGTGCCACCCCACAATGCAGTTTATTTGGCGAAAATCGGTTGATGAATGCGATTTTGAGCAACTCAGCACATTTGGGCTCCTAGGATGCCCAATTTTGGGAGGGTGAGGTACCTAATTCTGGTGGCAATCTTCATGAATCTATTTGTGCCCCCCCCCCCCCCACCACAATGCAGTTTATTTGGCGAAAATCGGTTGATAAATACGATTTGGAGCAACTCAGCACGTTTGGGCTCCTAGGGTGCCCTATTTTGGGAGGGTGAGGAGCCTAATTTTGGTGGCAATCTTCATGAATCTATTTGTGCCACCCCACAATGCAGTTTATTTGGCGAAAATCGGTTGCTAAATACGATTTGGAGCAACTCAGCACTTTTGGGCTCCCAGTGTCCCCAATTTTGGGAGGGTGAGGAGCCTAATTTTGGTGGCAATCTTCATGAATCTATTTGTGCCACCCCACAATGCAGTTTATTTGGCGAATATCGGTGGATAAATACGATTTGGAGCAACTCAGCACTTTTGAACTCCTAGGGTGCCCAATTTTGGGAGGGTGAGGTGCCTAATTTTAGTGGCAATCTTCATGAATCTATTTGTGCCACCCCACAATGCAGTTTATTTGGCTAAAATCGGTTGATAAATACGATTTGGAGCAACACAGCACTTTTAGGCTCCTAGGGTGCCCAATTTTGGGAGGGTGAGGAGTCTAATTTTGGTGGCAATCTTCATGAATCTATTTTTGCCACCCCGCATTGCAGTTTATTTGGCGAAAATCGATTGATAAATGCGATTTAGAGCAACTCAGCACTTTTGGGCTCCTAGGGTGCCCTATTTTGGGAGGGTGAGGAGCCTAATTTTGGTGGCAATCTTCATGAATCTATTTGTGCCACCCCACAATGCAGTTTATTTGGCGAAAAACGTTTGATAAATACGATTTAGAGCAACTCAGCAATTTTGGGCTCCTAGGGTGCCCTATTTTGGGAGGGTGGGGAGCCTAATTTTGGTGGCAATCTTCATGAATCTATTTGTGCCACCCCACAATGCAGTTTATTTGGCGAAAATCGGTTGATAAATACGATTTGGAGAAACTCAGCACTTTTGGACTCCTAGGGTGCCCAATTTTGGGAAGGTGAGGAGCCTAATTTTGGTGGCAATCTTCATGAATCTATTTGTGCCACCCCACAATGCAGTTTATTTGGCGAAAAAACGGTTGATAAATACAATTTAGAGCAACTCAGCACTTTTGGGCTCCTAGGGTGCCCAATTTTGGGAGGGTGGGGATCCTAATTTTGGTGGCAATCTTCATGAATCTATTTGTGCCACCCCACAATGCTGTTTATTTGGCGATAATCGGTTGATAAATACGATTTGGAGCAACTCATCACTTTTGGGCTCCTAGGGTGCCCAATTTTGGGAGGGTGAGGTACCTAATTTTGGTGGCAATCTTCATGAATCTATTTGTGCCACCCCACAATGCAGTTTATTTGGCGAAAATCGGTTGATAAATGGGATTTCGAGCAACTCAGCACATTTGGGCTCCTAGTGTGCCTAATTTTGGGAGGGTGAGGTACCTAATTTTGGTGGCAATCTTGATGAATCTATTTGTGCCACCCCTTAATGCAGTTTATTTGGCGAAAATCGGTTTGGTAAATACGATTTGGAGCAACTCAACACTGCCCAATTTTGGGAGGGTGAGGAGCGTAATTTTGGTGGCAATTTTTGATGAATCTATTTGTGCCACCCCACAATGCAGTTTATTTGGCGAAAATCGGTTGATAAATGCGATTTCGAGCAACTCAGCACTTTTGGACTCTTTGGGTGCCCAATTTTGGGAGAGTGAGAAGCCTAATTTTGGTGGCAATCTTCATGACTCTATTTGTGGCACCCCACAATGCAGTTTATTTGGCGAAAATCGGTTGATAAATACGATTTAGAGCAACTCAGCACTATTGGGCTCCTAGGGTGCCCAATTTTGGGAGGGTGAGGAGCCTAATTTTGGTGGCAATCTTCATGAATCTATTTGTGCCACCCCACAATGCAGTTTATTTGGCGAAAATCGGTTGATAAATACGATTTGCAGCAACTCAGCACTTTTGAACTCCTAGGGTGCCCAATTTTGGGAGGGTGAGGTACCTAATTTTGGTGGCAATCTTCAAGAATCTATTTGTGCCACCCCACAATGCAGTCTATTTGGCGAAAATCGGTTGATAAATACGATTTAGAGCAACTCAGCACTTTTGGGCTTCTAGGGTGCCCAATTTTGGGAGGGTGAGGAGCCTAATTTTGGTGGCAATCTTCATGATTCTATTTGTGCCACCCCACAATGGAGTTTATTTGGCGAAAATCGGTTGATAAATACCATTTAGAGCAACTCAGCACTTTTGGGCTCCTAGGGTGCCCAATTTTGGGAGGGTGAGGAGCCTAATTTTGGTGGCAATCTTCATGAATCTATTTGTGCCACCCCACAATGCAGTTTATTTGGCGAAGATCGGTTGATAAATACTATTTGGAGCAACTCAGCACTTTTGGGCTCCTAGGGTGCCCAATTTTGGGAGGGTGAGGAGCCTAATTTTGGTGGCAATCTTCATGAATCTATTTGTGCCACCCCACAATGAGGTTTATTTGGCGTAAATCGGTTGATAAATACGATTTGGAGCAACTCAGCACTTTTGGGCTCCTAGGGTGCCCAATTTTGGGAGGGTGAGGTACCTAATTTGGTGGCAATCTTCATGAATCTATTTCTGCCACCCTATAGTGCAGTTTATTTGGCGAAAATCGGTTGATGAATACGATTTGGTGCAACTCAGCACTTTTGGGCTCCTAGGGTGCCCAATTTTGGGAGGGTGAGGTACCTAATTTTGATGGCAATCTTCATGAATCTATTTGTGCCACCCCACAATGCAGTTTATTTGGCGAAAATCGTTGAGAAATACGATTTGGAGCAACTCAGCACTTTTGGGCTCGTATGGTGCCCAATTTGGGGAGGGTGAGGAGCCTAATTTTGGTGGCAATCTTCATGAATCTATTTGTGCCACCCCACAATGCAGTTTATTTGGCGAAAATCGGTTGATAAATACGATTTGGAGCAATTCAGCACTTTTGGGCTCCTAGGGTGCCCAATTTTGGGAGGGTGAGGTACCTAATTTTGGTGGCAATCTTCATGAATCTATTTGTGCCACCCCACAATGCAGTTTATTTGGCGAAAATCGGTTGATAAATACGATTTGGAGCAACACAGCACTTTTAGGCTCCTAGGGTGCCCAATTTTGGGAGGGGTGAGGAGTCTAATTTTGGTGGCAATCTTCATGAATCTATTTTTGCCACCCCGCATTGCAGTTTATTTGGCGAAAATCGATTGATAAATGCGATTTAGAGCAACTCAGCACTTTTGGGCTCCTAGGGTGCCCTATTTTGGGAGGGTGAGGAGCCTAATTTTGGTGGCAATCTTCATGAATCTATTTGTGCCACCCCACAATGCAGTTTATTTGGCGAAAATCGGTTGCTAAATACGATTTGGAGCAACTCAGCACTTTTGGGCTCCCAGTGTCCCCAATTTTGGGAGGGTGAGGAGCCTAATTTTGGTGGCAATCTTCATGAATCTATTTGTGCCACCCCACAATGCAGTTTATTTGGCGAATATCGGTGGATAAATACGATTTGGAGCAACTCAGCACTTTTGAACTCCTAGGGTGCCCAATTTTGGGAGGGTGAGGTGCCTAATTTTAGTGGCAATCTTCATGAATCTATTTGTGCCACCCCACAATGCAGTTTATTTGGCTAAAATCGGTTGATAAATACGATTTGGAGCAACACAGCACTTTTAGGCTCCTAGGGTGCCCAATTTTGGGAGGGTGAGGAGTCTAATTTTGGTGGCAATCTTCATGAATCTATTTTTGCCACCCCCGCATTGCAGTTTATTTGGCGAAAATCGATTGATAAATGCGATTTAGAGCAACTCAGCACTTTTGGGCTCCTAGGGTGCCCTATTTTGGGAGGGTGAGGAGCCTAATTTTGGTGGCAATCTTCATGAATCTATTTGTGCCACCCCACAATGCAGTTTATTTGGCGAAAAACGTTTGATAAATACGATTTAGAGCAACTCAGCAATTTTGGGCTCCTAGGGTGCCCTATTTTGGGAGGGTGGGGAGCCTAATTTTGGTGGCAATCTTCATGAATCTATTTGTGCCACCCCACAATGCAGTTTATTTGGCGAAAATCGGTTGATAAATACGATTTGGAGAAACTCAGCACTTTTGGACTCCTAGGGTGCCCAATTTTGGGAAGGTGAGGAGCCTAATTTTGGTGGCAATCTTCATGAATCTATTTGTGCCACCCCACAATGCAGTTTATTTGGCGAAAAACGGTTGATAAATACAATTTAGAGCAACTCAGCACTTTTGGGCTCCTAGGGTGCCCAATTTTGGGAGGGTGGGGATCCTAATTTTGGTGGCAATCTTCATGAATCTATTTGTGCCACCCCACAATGCTGTTTATTTGGCGATAATCGGTTGATAAATACGATTTGGAGCAACTCATCACTTTTGGGCTCCTAGGGTGCCCAATTTTGGGAGGGTGAGGTACCTAATTTTGGTGGCAATCTTCATGAATCTATTTGTGCCACCCCACAATGCAGTTTATTTGGCGAAAATCGGTTGATAAATGGGATTTCGAGCAACTCAGCACATTTGGGCTCCTAGTGTGCCTAATTTTGGGAGGGTGAGGTACCTAATTTTGGTGGCAATCTTGATGAATCTATTTGTGCCACCCCTTAATGCAGTTTATTTGGCGAAAATCGGTTTGGTAAATACGATTTGGAGCAACTCAACACTGCCCAATTTTGGGAGGGTGAGGAGCGTAATTTTGGTGGCAATTTTTGATGAATCTATTTGTGCCACCCCACAATGCAGTTTATTTGGCGAAAATCGGTTGATAAATGCGATTTCGAGCAACTCAGCACTTTTGGACTCTTTGGGTGCCCAATTTTGGGAGAGTGAGAAGCCTAATTTTGGTGGCAATCTTCATGACTCTATTTGTGGCACCCCACAATGCAGTTTATTTGGCGAAAATCGGTTGATAAATACGATTTAGAGCAACTCAGCACTATTGGGCTCCTAGGGTGCCCAATTTTGGGAGGGTGAGGAGCCTAATTTTGGTGGCAATCTTCATGAATCTATTTGTGCCACCCCACAATGCAGTTTATTTGGCGAAAATCGGTTGATAAATACGATTTGCAGCAACTCAGCACTTTTGAACTCCTAGGGTGCCCAATTTTGGGAGGGTGAGGTACCTAATTTTGGTGGCAATCTTCAAGAATCTATTTGTGCCACCCCACAATGCAGTCTATTTGGCGAAAATCGGTTGATAAATACGATTTAGAGCAACTCAGCACTTTTGGGCTTCTAGGGTGCCCAATTTTGGGAGGGTGAGGAGCCTAATTTTGGTGGCAATCTTCATGATTCTATTTGTGCCACCCCACAATGGAGTTTATTTGGCGAAAATCGGTTGATAAATACCATTTAGAGCAACTCAGCACTTTTGGGCTCCTAGGGTGCCCAATTTTGGGAGGGTGAGGAGCCTAATTTTGGTGGCAATCTTCATGAATCTATTTGTGCCACCCCACAATGCAGTTTATTTGGCGAAGATCGGTTGATAAATACTATTTGGAGCAACTCAGCACTTTTGGGCTCCTAGGGTGCCCAATTTTGGGAGGGTGAGGAGCCTAATTTTGGTGGCAATCTTCATGAATCTATTTGTGCCACCCCACAATGAGGTTTATTTGGCGTAAATCGGTTGATAAATACGATTTGGAGCAACTCAGCACTTTTGGGCTCCTAGGGTGCCCAATTTTGGGAGGGTGAGGTACCTAATTTGGTGGCAATCTTCATGAATCTATTTCTGCCACCCTATAGTGCAGTTTATTTGGCGAAAATCGGTTGATGAATACGATTTGGTGCAACTCAGCACTTTTGGGCTCCTAGGGTGCCCAATTTTGGGAGGGTGAGGTACCTAATTTTGATGGCAATCTTCATGAATCTATTTGTGCCACCCCACAATGCAGTTTATTTGGCGAAAATCGTTGAGAAATACGATTTGGAGCAACTCAGCACTTTTGGGCTCGTATGGTGCCCAATTTGGGGAGGGTGAGGAGCCTAATTTTGGTGGCAATCTTCATGAATCTATTTGTGCCACCCCACAATGCAGTTTATTTGGCGAAAATCGGTTGATAAATACGATTTGGAGCAATTCAGCACTTTTGGGCTCCTAGGGTGCCCAATTTTGGGAGGGTGAGGTACCTAATTTTGGTGGCAATCTTCATGAATCTATTTGTGCCACCCCACAATGCAGTTTATTTGGCGAAAATCGGTTGGTGTCGAATGTCAAATAAGGAACCGGGAATAAGTAACGGTTGTCACGTTCGTGGCAGAATTGCCTCCTCACTGAGCTGACCCAAGTACAAGTAACACCAAACAAGTCAGTTATTGAGTACCACACAGAGTTGCGAATACTATTCAGGCCGCTACATGACAAAATGACGTGACTAATTTCGTCTGAAACGAGACATTGGCACATTGTACAGACTAGGAGATCGGATTGGTACGTCCTGGTGAGAAGTTTTGCAACTAAAATGAATGCCGTTTTATCTTCCGGATATTTTCTACAAGTCTTCCACAGGCAGGACATCTCAACCTTAGTATGGACACTAAGAAAGCGATTGCATGTACTACTATCATTCAGGCGATCAAGCCATTCGCCATAATGTATTTGGTTCACCTGATCTCGCACTATTTGTTTCCATACGGGTTTTGGGGGGAATGTATTATCTTTTTTAAAACCTAACCTATACTCATTGACGTTATAATGCTGAACTATTCTATTTATGTCTTCTATAAATCACAAGGTATAAACCGTATAAACCTTTAGCCGGAAGTGGAGATAAGCGAGGCGAGAGATTTCTATTTTTATCTCAAAGTTTCAGTCGCAGCGTATCCAAAATCACCGAAAACAAGATTTTTTCAATAAAAGGGATGACCGAAGAAAGCAAAATCAGTAAGAATGTTATATAAAACAATATTTAACAATGAAACGACACAACTTAATGGAAAAATCGACTCTTGTAGTATGAAAAAACATCTGCTGATCATCTCGGAAAATGAATTTCTCGGACAAATTTCTCCTTCAAATATCGTTTTTCACATGTTCGCACAAATGTAACATGTTAAAATCATAGATCGACAGATTCGGCGTTCAATTCCACACCAGAAACTATCAACCATAACAACGAAGGAGGTTCGGTGCTACTAAAACTGTTCAAAATATAATGTCACCTTATCGATTTTTTTATACGCCCAGTTGTATACGCTCGTATCTTCAGTTGATGAGTCGTATACATTTTCTATGCTTGTCAGGTAACCCTTTCGATGTGAGAATCTGGTAAATTTGGAGCCTGTAAGTTCCGAAATCAAGATAGGCCTATACGCGCACAAACCTGGTTGAATGCAACATTGCATTGCGTTGAAAAAGCGAACCACAGGTTACCTTTTCAAACGCAGAGAAATAGCCCATTTTACTGCATTACAGAATCTAACGATAGGCGGTGAACTATATGAAGATGAGACTGGTTTTATGTCATAGCGTAACAATGTCAGATCAGGTTGGACC
This sequence comes from Pictodentalium vernedei, assembly GCA_031216915.1. Classification (NCBI taxonomy): domain Eukaryota; kingdom Metazoa; phylum Mollusca; class Scaphopoda; order Dentaliida; family Dentaliidae; genus Pictodentalium; species Pictodentalium vernedei. The sequence continues at coordinate 394,586,800 of CM062295.1, read as the reverse complement.
GCATTATTTACTGTAAGTTGACTCTTTCAAACACAATTTGTTCCAAAACACGTTTTGGGGGTGAAATAATTTTTTGGGGGGTAGTCAGGATTTTTTCGGGCACTCAGATTCTTTCAGATGAAGTGGACCTCAGCTCCACATCCTCCCCCCCCCCCCCCCCCCCACCCAGAAAATAAAAATTCCCGTACGCATATGGCAGTACAGATAGCACGTAATTATAATTTTATGAATTTTTAGGCTCAAGCACCAATTATTTCACCCCCAAAACGTGTTCACCCCCAACACGTTTTGGGGGTGAAATAATTTTTTGGGGGGGCAGTCCGGATTTTTTGGGGCACTCAGGATTCTTTCGGATGAAGTGGACCTCAGCTCCACATCCTCCCCCACACCATCCAGAAAATAAAAATTCCCGTACGCATATGGCAGTATAGATAGCACGTAATTATAATTTTATGAATTTTTAGGCTCAAGCACCAATTTGTTAAGTTCTTAAATCATCGGGTCTGTAAATTTCAGTGAACAACAAAAGGTATAACATAAACTCACGGTTATATTCAAATAGCCTCTTGTACTTTGCTTCTTTACATGATAACAATTTGTTGAGTTCTTAACTTTTGTGGGTCCCTAAATTTCAATGGACTGCAACATGCAGACCAAATATCTAGCAGCCTCCAAAGAAACATTCATGCTGAACTTATTTACTGTAGTTTAAGGGTACCTTTCTGCAGCTATAGCTAACTTACCCAATTTTTAGTTGTGTTCCCGCAAATGTTTAGTAAGTAAGTATAATTATAAGTAACTGATGAGGCTTAATTCAATTCTATTTTTCGTTCAACAAAAATGATGTGGCTCAGTTCCAGATTAACTTTGTAAATGAAGTCGCATCAGAATATTGTCACGTAAAATGCCCCTCCCCCCCCCCACCCCCCCCCCCCCCAAAAAAAACTAGCAAGAACTTGTCGCCGAAGGGCTAGAACTTTCTATGCCCCTGAAGGACATAGAACATTCTAGCACCCAGGGGACGAAATATTGAGACAAGCAACATGCGTTTTGTATAGCAGAAAACTTCAAGGTGTTATTCAAAACTATAGGTGAAGTGCCCGTCCACCTGCAGACGGGATGGTATAAAAAAATAAATACAGAAAAAAACAAAACATTGGGACGGCGCATTTTTCGACCCAGCCCACCTAGAAGGCGGGACACTCCGGTCATTCTATCCTCATTTATTACTATAGAAAACCCCCCCCCCCAAAAAAAAAGAAAAAAATGAAAAAAAAACAACATTATAAGAACGGCGCATTTCCCACTCATAACCTTCCCAGTGATCCAAGGAACACTGATGATGAATTTCATCTGAATTCATGCAGCGGTTGCTTGCATACATAAACAGACAAACAGTCAGACACACTCTTTTATATATAGTAATAATAATAACTCTTTGGCCAGCCACTGCTTTGTCGCGGTTCTCGAAAGAGATGAATCTATAAAGCCGTGGTCCACAGGCCTCAACCAGGGTCAATCTTCGCAGTGGGAGTGGGAAAGGCAGCGAAGAGCCGTGTAGGGGGGGGGGGGGGTGGGGGGGGAGACAACCCGCACATAATCCCCCCACGTAAAAGCAGACGTTACACCCCCGCTCCCGCCCCCACCATTTTTGCAACAAAATACGCTCTGGAAGGGGCAGGCATGTAGCTAAATAGCAGACCCACAAATTCGCAAAGAGGGTGGCTATTGATCTATTATGGGGTGAAGCAGGGCCTTCGCTACTAATGGCTGACCATAGTTGGGCCCGGGGTAGGAAAATTGTGAATTTCAGGGTCCCAAACCCTCGTTTCCTTGCACCTGAGCGGATATTTTGAGGTTTTTAATGGAGAAATATTGGTAAGACTTCACAGTTCCAGAGCCGGTAAATGCCGGCGTGGAGTATAAATGACAGAACGACGAATATAAGACTCAGTATTGAACTGAGAATTTGCTTCGGGATAATTAAAAAAAAAACCCAAAACCTCCAAAACTATGAATGAGATACAAACGGGATACTAAATATATGGGAATATATATTAAACCTACTGTATATAACCTGAAAACCCCGAGCTTTTGCAGGCGCCGGGGAGCAATTTGAAAGTGTGTGGGGGAAGGGGGAAGGGCAATGTATCTAAGGTTTCTGCATTACCCCCCCCCCCCCCCCCCCCCACACACACACACACACACACACCCAGACACATGCGCGCGCGTGCGCACTTTTACAGAGTGTTGGGCATGCTAGTATGATCTAGAGGGAATACATGCTCCCAAAGAAAGAAAAAAAAAACACACACACAACGAATGGGTAAACCAATCGAATGAATTTAAAAGCGAATCTAATAATGAAAAGAGCAGATAATTCGAATTTGCAGTGTTCAACAGTCCTCATCTGAGGAGTCAGTCACAGCAGCCTCAGAATCAATGAGCATGTGAGTTTTGGCCCTCGTTTTTCAAAATATCCCAGAGAAAGCCCGCAGACCCTCACCACCGAGAATAGGATACGGCGATATCGCCTCTTGTGCTACCCCCCCCCCCCCCCCCCCCCACACACACACACACACACATCACCTAACCACTGTGCGGCTCGGATGCTGCTGCACAGTACACGGTGAGCATACATGGTGGTCCCCTTGGGATTAGCTCTGATAGCCCCACCTCCACCTCACCCCCAATATTTTTACCTTCCTTCGCTCCTGAATAATCAACTATACTCTATTTTAAAAATAAATATGTGGAACTGATTCAAATGAACGCCTTTCCAGGGTGTTATCGTTTTATTACAATAAACAAAGAAAAAATATGGTATAAATGTAAACTACATTTTTAAAATAGCATGTTAGAGGTCAGCGTAAAACAAAACGCAAACGAAGAAAACAACCAAACGAATAAATTTAGAAGCGAGTCTGATAACGAAAGGAGCAGAGAATTCCAATTTGTTGTGTTCTACGACTGGATCTTTAGCCTGTGTGGAGTCTGTCTCTCTCCGTACAGAGGACAGCCATTTTACTTCCCCACCCAATAGGACGACACGCCGTGACATCAACCCCGCATCTGATACTGCCAGAGAGGTTTCAGATACCTCCAAATCTTTTCTCAGCCGGGGATCCGCGATTCCGCGACTTCTGGCACGAGAGACCAGCGAACTTATCCACCACTCTTTTCAACTTGTCACCCACATTTCAACTTAGGGTGGGGGAAAAATGAAGTGTAACAGTTGTAACTGAACTAATTTACCCTAATGCATAGGTAAATTAAAAAAATGAATGCCGATTGAAAAACATGGTCTGAAATCTTTTGGGTGGGGGCGAAAGTTCTTCAGGGGGAGGAGCGGCCCTCTCGCCCCCTCCCCCGTGGTTGCAGGTTCGGTGGTTCAGTCAGTAGTGTTTCAGTTGAAAGGTGTGACGTCAACGGTGTGCATTCGAGTCTGTTCATATGGTTTGTTAACTGATTAGACTTTCGTACATGCACAAATATGGGCATTGGAGCGATCATATGGGAAATCGAATAATCTCAACTGGACGTATAATTATCACCAACTCCCGATCAACGATTTTACCAAATGGGCGTATAAAAAAAATCGATAAGGTGACATATTTTGAACAGTTTCAGTAGCACCGAACCTCCTTCGTTGTTATGGTTGATAGTTTCTGGTGTGGAATTGAACGCCGAATCTGTCGATCTATGATTTTAACATGTTACATTTGTGCGAACATGTGAAAAACGATATTTGAAGGAGAAATTTGCCCGAGAAATTCATTTTCTGAGATGATCAGCAGGTGTTTTTTCATACTACAAGAGTCGATTTTTCCATTAAGTTGTGTCGTTTCATTGTTAAATATTGTTTTATATAACATACTTACTGATTTTGCATTCTTCGGTCATTCCTTTTATTAAAAAAATCTTGTTTTCGGTGATCTTTGATACGCTGCGACTGAAACTTTAAGATAAAAATAGAAATCTCTCGCCTCGCTTATCTCCACTTCCGGCTAAAGGTTTATACGGTTTATACCCTGTGTAAATGAGTAATTATTCAATTTACGTTTGATAAAAAACTGGTGCACTCTGAGCAAGAAAGCTTGTTTTGAAGCTTTATTCCCTCTGTAATTACTAAAGGCTCCAAAAAAGTAAAGTTTTCGTTTATTAATCATGCTGTTTAAGTCGTGCATGCCTAGAAGTCCCTGAACAAAATCTGTTTTAGTACTGACAGGGAGACCTTGCAGTGTTTTGAGACACCATCTATGTATTTTTTCTAACGCCAAAGACTCCGTGTGGTTAATACCACACAGCAGTTCACAGCCATATAGACCTTTGGGTAAGATAACTGAAGAATAATTTTTTGAGCTACTAACTGGGGTTATGCCTTGGGAATATAGTCCAGCGTTTGACAACATTAGGAATGTGCTTGTTATTTTATTGCAAATTGTTGACACGAACTCCTTATTGAAATAGAGCTTGTGAAGAGGGATTCCTAAATGAGTAACACATTCTAACTCTGGGATAGGACATCCACTTAAGCGCCAATGTCTTTGGTGTCTGGAAAACTCCGCCTTGGTTTCATTAAAAGTGACTACACTGGTTTTGGAGGGATTGTATTTATATCGCCATTTTTTACTGTAGTTTTCGCAGATATCGATGAGGCTCTTTAGACCTGATTCTGTGAGAGAGAACAGAGTCATGTCATCAGCCAAGGTTGGAGCACTGCAATCCAGTGAGTACATCAACAAGCCTGCACCACATTGTTTCAGATCGGTGTTTAGGGAGTCTCTAAAAGGCATGTACAAAAGTGGTGATAAAATCCCTCCTTGTCTTGTTCCTTGTTTAACTTCGAATCAATCTGAGAAGTGATCTTTAAATTTTATGCGACATGTTACCCCAGATAATAGAAGATGTAGCATTCTCGCCGTATTCGACCAGTTATACCACGCTCCATCAAACTGTACAAGAGACCATTTATCCAAACTGTGTCGAATGCCTTCCATACATCCAAAAAGCAAGCAAATAACTTCTTACCGCTTTCTGAAGTGTATGAAATGCATTCGTGCACCACAGGGAGGCCATTAAACAGCTCACACCCCTTTGAAACCCATGCTGAAGGGGATGAACTTCGATTAATTTTGGCGTGTATAATTCTGTTCGTCGGAGTATTAACAACTCTATCATTTTATACACGACTGGAAGTAAAGTAATCGCCCTATAATTGTCGAACGAATGTTTGGGTTTGTTATTACCTTTGTGGAGGGATACGATGATACCTCTTCTGGCCTTCTCGGGTATGTGTTCAAGGGTAAACACTTTAGTTAGGATATGTGATAAGCATATAACTATGGGTTCACCGCCATAGATGATACGCTCGTAGCTGATATTATCCCATCCAGCGGCTTTACCTTTACTGCACCTGGACACAACCTGGAGCAACCCAGGTGACGTCACTGGGAATGAGAGAACTTTGTCAATTTTACTAAGGGACGTATCTTTCAGCTTCTCATCAACTGACTCGTTAACAGATATAAAGTGATTGTTATCAAATGTTGGATCCGCTAGTGGGGTATATATTTCTTCATAGTAACCTGCCCATGCTGATAATATGTCTCCGGAGTTTCTTTGAGTATTGTCGTTGTGTTTAAAAAAAGACTCAGCAGATTTTTCTCGGTTAGAGCGCTTTTTGTTAAAAGGCTTAAAGAAACGATCCTGGTCCAGTTCAGCGCATTTGTCTATTCCGCTGTCCTGTAAGTACTTCATCGAACTTTTACGGAATTCACAGTGGAATAGACGCTTACTTGTTTTATTGGAAATCAGATGTGGGTTATTTAGACCAGTCGGTCTACCCATAGAAATCCAGCTTTTTCTCAGTTGAAGCATGGTGTTGTGAAGAGATTGGAGTGTACTGTTCCAGAAGGGCTTCAAAATGGGACCTAAACCTTTTTTGAGGAACGCACACTTCAACAGCCAAGGTCATACTGTGTCGGTGACAGTTTTACGGGTGGAGGAAGCCGGAGCACCCGGAGAGAACCACCAAGCAACGACGAGCAGCTGCCAGCTCACCAACATCGTAACTACGCACTGGAGCACAGGCAGGGTTAGATTGCTTGAAGACATGCGCTCTATCGATGTGCAGTACGCCTTAGTACACGGCGTCATAGTTCTCTCATTCGGAGAGGAATTATGTTGAGAAGAAATATTCAAGATGGTGGAAATATGGACGCCTACATATATTCTCCTCCCCTAGGCATCTGAGTCATGAAAATTTCAGCCCAAAACAATCTCATTGAGAGTTCTATAAAATTGTGCATAGCCTAAACATTGCATATTGATTACACTCAAGGAAAAGTTCTGGTGAGATTTTTAGCACAGGGACTGGGGGATAGGAAGGTCACGATATCAATCCTACCGGCCCCCGTCCCGACCACCCATTTCAATGTTTTCTCTGAATATCACCTTTATCCCTCATTGTTCAACGCTGGAAATGCTACAATTGTGTTCAAGTACAACAACAAGATATAACCACTCACGACGAACTGGAGGCAAACACGCAAATGTACAATCCTAATTCGACATAAAGAGTACTGGATATCATCAAATATATATGGCATCCTAATGTAACATTAAGACGACCTGATATTAAATATATATATGTCTTCTTAATGTAACTTTATGGGGGCTTCCTATGATATATTGCCGAAGTTACCCGGGCCACTTTTCGTACGCCCTAAGATTGTGTCCTTAACAGCTTCCATCTGGCTGAAATAAAAACTAGACGGGTGAGATCACGCCCTTACATTTGGTCGTGGTGTTGACTCGCCGTCACATACCCATTGCATTCTGTCTTAGAGAGTCTGTTTTTTACAGCTTAACCAAGCATTAATATCCAACCTTATTGGTGATTTAGCTGTTCATATTTGTGTCGCTCTATCTTGTCAACCGTTTTTTCTCAGTTGTTTATTACAATACATAATCAAGGCGCGACTTTGACCCAAAAAGACTTGAGATGGGAGAAAATATTATGTCCTGCATATCTTCCTACAACTTGGGAAGCGAGACATGAATTTTTGTTCACTTTTTGTAGATTGTATTTAAAATAGCATAACAAAAATATGACAAACATGTACTAGCAAAATGAGTGAAGCATTTAATTTGTACTATACAATTTGTATATTTGTGTTTAACCACACATTGAATAGCCAAGGTCATGTCATGACGGTGAATTTCAGGGGTGGAAGAAGAGCCGTACAATCCGGAGAGAGTATGCATTGACGAGCAGCCGCCAAGTTGTCCAACTTACTAACCCGACAGAAGCAGGGTCAGCTGAGGAAGATGCAACGAGGAGCATCGAAGTACAGTATGCCTTAGTACATAAGTACAGCGGGCCTCCACGTGGGCATTCGGGATTAAGTGTCTTCTGCATGGCCTCAACACAGATGGCGCCGATCATGATCGAACAGTTGACCTCTTGGTTTTTTGTCCGATGTTCTAGCCAATGAGTCACCGCACACCCTCACCCTACACGTACGTAGCCTACATACTGAAAGATAGTGGCACTCAGTGAGATACTCTGTTCAGGAAAATATTAGGGTATGGAGGAGGAAAATATCATGGCCTGAATACACCCATACCACCAACACCCCCCCCCCCCCCGCCCCCATCTGAGCGTCCAACCCCCCCAAAATTTTCTCCTCTCAAACATTCTTATTTAGATTGTAAATAGCCAATATTCTGCATAGTTGTGCCACTAACAGACATATTATGTTTGCTGAGAGTGACAGAAGATATCCTGGCTTGCATAACCCTAATCCCTCCCACTCTCTGCACCTGGTCATCCGACTCAGGAACATCTTTTTCCGAAACATTCTTATTAAGATTGTACATAGTCCATACACTGCATGTTGATGACGTTCGGAGAAGAATTATGTTGAGAAGGAATAATATTGAAGATGGTGGAAATATGGTCGCCTGAATATATTCTAGTCGCCCAGGCATCTGAGTCATGAATATTTCAGGCCAAAACAGTCTCATTAAGATTGCTATAAGATTCTGCATAGCCTAAACATTGCATATTGTGGTAATAATCACATCAAAAGTGTGGTGAAAGTAATATTTACCTTCGGTGACTTGATCCTTGACTCCAACAAAGTTCGGTCCGTGATGGAGAACGTCTTGCTGCAGCAGCTTTCTGGATTCAAGTGAAGTCCTAGTGGCGGCGCATCAAGGGAGCTCACTCCAGGTTGTGTTCTTCTGGTGTCTAGAGTAAATTGCAGAATAGTGTTATGTTGATATATGCACCACACGGTTTAGGTACTGGTAACTCGTACCACACTCCTCCCTTGCCCATAAAAGTTTGACATGTGGTGATTAAAGATATGTTAAAATTGTTATGACTGAAAATGGAAGTATAGAGCAAGAAAGCAGATTACCTCCCTGCTTACCTAAGGGTTGAGTGTTGTGAAGAAAGCAGAGTACCTTCCTGACAACGGTTTCAGCTCAAACATTCTCACAAGAAAGTTGATGACCTTCCTGTAAACATAAAAATCAATGTTTTGTTTAAATGAATGCATCTAATATTCCAACAAATGACAAAAAGACTTTATACATTTTTACATTCAAACTTATATACAAAAGATGTGATTGTTTAAACTTAGAAATTGTACAATTTTCTGACATTCCTGGAAGTAATTTCCAGTACATCAGATAGGGACATTTTTCTATTGTTTGCTATGAATTTTGCCAAATGAATTACACTCCAAGGAGTGCTAAATTTATCAGGAGTTGTTGGCAAATAAGGAGCATCCGATTCTAAAAGTAATCGATCCAACTTTGTTTTCATTAATGCCTCTTTAGTGAGGATGTCTTGAAACGCTTTACATGTAAAGCCAAAGTACACATTTGGTAAAACTGTCAACCAGTTGTTTAATTCGTCTATTGTGCCCATAAAACAATGTCGGTGGATAGATAATGAGCAAAGGTCTAGATCTGTGAGTATTTTTAATAAATCACTAGCAGCATCTCCAGTATTGTGGTCACGGCAATGTAAGATTAATGTTTTTTGATATCTTTCTGCTAATGGAAGAATCCGTTTTAAAAAGGTTTTTTGAGCCAATATCTTCATGGACCTGCAGTGTACTTTGTCCCTACATGGTGGCTTACAACGACAGGATGTGGTGTAATCTATCCCAATCTCTCCTAGAGCAATTACATTTTCATCTTTGAACTTATTCTCCAATTGAGCACAAAAGGGCTCTACTGCACCAGGAGTCAACAAATGAGGATGAATTCCGAATGTTTTTAAAACTCTGGAATCTCCAGCGATAATCGAATCAATAAATGGCCAGGATTGTGGGAAAACAAAGTTGGATATTGCCCATTCCAGTGTAAATCTTTCTCCACCATGGGAAGGATCAAACTGTTTTAAACTTGTGCAGTTACTATTTTTGAAAAGTTGATCCAGATGGCAGTGGGAATCTATAAATTTCAGATTTTGAACTTGCAATGTATCTGAATGTAAAATTTCTGTGCCTGTGTAAGTAAATTCACTGGAGAGATTCTTTAACCGTGTAAGTAATTCTGCATTAAGATTTAAATTCAAGATAAGATTACAAAGAATTCTCCAATGCATCATACAAATTACAAAATTAGGTGGAGAAAGTGAAAACTGATGTTCCTGTACAGACTGTCCAGTGGAATACTCAGTATACTGTTTCATTAGACTTCTTTCTTCATTACTAAATTCAACATTGGATTTATCGAAAGCAGGGAAAAGGCAATTAATAACAATATAATGTAGTAATTCTGGTAGGTTGGCAAAATGTAAAATACTACAAAAGAAGTAAAATAAACCATTCATAAGATGGAACCATTGTTCAACTGTACAGCCCGTATCAGGACATTTAATTGGTGTTTTGTGCCAGCAAGCAGTGTGAAATGCTAAAAACCATGGTAAATGATCTTTTAGCACATGCCGTTTCAAATGTGCAGTTTTTGCAGGGCACAATTGACAAGTTTTTGTTTTCTTTCTACTTTTATTTGTGTATGTTTGTATGTGCTTTGGTGCAACAGTATCACTGTTCTGAGGAACCGTGCCATGTAAGCCTTCACCAGAATGTAAAGAGTTACGCTCATTTTGAATTGAATTTGTTGGCCCTCCTGTTTTACTGTCAGATTTATTTGGTTGTGTGGAAAGGTTTTCAGTCACTTCATCAAACTCATCCATATTTTCAACATCATCAGAATTGAATATAAATTCGTCAAGATCCATTTCTAAAAGATGAATGTAATAAAGCATTTTTACAATAAAACCAATTAAAATAGCACTGATAAATTTAAAATTTTTTTTATTATTTTTTCCAATTTTTATTGGATTTTTTTTTTTATTTACAGTCTGTAAATTTCCTTATCAATCCAAAAAACGGGCAGGCTTATGGATTTTCCTACCAAATGATGAAACTGGAATTTCTTTGAACAGTTTTGGTAGAATATTTCCGTCCAGAAACTTGAAGCAATCAGGCTCAGAATCAAGATCACCTTTGGAATTTGAAACTGATAGTCTATTTTTTGGAGTACTTTCAACAAGGCCATCTGTAGCATGTACCAACGGACTTTGGATGTTTGAAGACTGTAATGTATTCTGGGGGCTTACAGTTGATGAACTTGCTAATGTTCCATAATCAAAATCTGTTGCTGAGCCACCATATGAGTCAGCGAAAAGTTCCGACCCAGCAGATGGTTGCTCAGCGACAGAAGTTGAAATCTCCTCACTGCCAGAGTCAGCGAAAGGATCCGACCCTGGCGAGGCAGCTATCGATAGACCAGAAGCAAGATCACTATTTTCAGAAGTTAAATTCTTCTCAAAAAGATTGTGTCGTAATCGACGCAGCCACAATGGTAAAACACGATCCTGGCAACTCTTCAGACGGTCATGATGAAGAAGAGAAATTCCCTTCTTTCCCTGAACCTTGTACAAAGGTGCTTTTTCCTCAATAACTAAAAATGGGCCTACCCATGGTGATCTTAACTTTGAGCTTACACCAATTTTTGTTGAAGAATCACGTTTAAAAACAACGTCACCGGGTTCGAAGTGTTTCTCATTAACTCGCAAATCATAATTTCGTTTTTGACGTTTTTGAAACTGACCAAGGTTTTTGCGAGCAAATTTATGGGCTTCACCTAATGCAGATTCAATTTCTTTTACCCATTCTGCAGGAGTTGACTTTTGTGGAAAGTTCATACCAAACATTAAGTTTACTGGTTGTATGAGTTCTCGGCCAAACATTAACCGATTTGGCGTATACCCTGTGCTTCGGTTAACAGTTGCATGTAATGCCATGGCTAACAAAGGCAAATCCTTATCCCAGTTTCTGTTTTTATTTTCTAGGTAACAGCGGATCATTTGTAAAAGTGTTTGGTTAAAACGTTCGACTTGCCCATTCGAAGATGGGTGGTATGGGGTTGTTCTTTTCTTCGCTATTTCCAACAATTCACAGAGCGACTCGAACAAATGGCTTTGGAAATTAGTTGCCTGGTCAGTCAAAATCTCAAGGGGACATCCAAAGGTTACAATAATGTGAACCAAAAATTTCTGTGCGACACTTAGAGCACTCTGATCAGGGAGAGCAGCAAACTCGACCCATTTTGTGAATTGGTCCACCATTACAAGCACATATTTGTTTCCATTAACACTTTCATTGAAAGGGCCAAGGATATCTAGATGGACTCTTTCCATTGGAAAGCCAGATTTGAGTGGAGCCCTGGGATTGACTGATGCTTTTTTGTTGATATTACAAACTGGACAGGTTTTAACATAATCCTTACAGTTTTCGGTCATGCCATACCAATAAAATGACTGTTTAAGTCTTGCAAGAGTTTTGTCTTGACCTAAATGCCCACTACTTTTTAGATCATGACACATGAAGAGAACTTTTTCTTTTAAACCAGCAGGGACCACGAAAAGCAGATGATTTTCATCATTTTCAACCCAACTATAATAAAGTATATCATGAATAAGCTTCAACTGAGTTTTACAAAGCCACATAGACCGAACAACAGGGCTACACAAATGAAGTTCAGCACTCGAAGGAGAAATATCATTTTGCAACCAATTAATAATTAAATTTAAATCTGAATCTTGCCGCTGAAGCTCTTGCAACTGTTTGTGTGTGTATGACTCAAACCAAGTGTTACTAGTTGAGTTTATGTCTTCTAAAGACTCATCAATTTGACTAAAATCAACCTGAGAGTTTATAACTCTAACAGCTAGGGGAATAACATCATCTACATCATCTTCAAAACGAGACCATTGAGAATGAGCCTTTCGACAATAATCACAACCTTCACAGGGTAGACTTTCCAGCTTTGATCCAGCATTGAAACAGTTACAATCAGTTGTTTTTGAAGGAATTTGAGATAGTGCATCTGCCTTTATATGCTTCTTACCATCACGATGAATTATCTGCATATCAAACTGGGACAATTCCTCCATCCACCTAGCTAATTGCCCTTCTATATGTTTGAAACGCATGAGCCAAACAAGACTGTTATGATCAGTCCTTAAAATGAAAGAACGACCCAAAAGATAATGTCTGAAGTGACGACAAAATTTCACAACGGCCAATAACTCTTTCCTAGTTGTGCAATACTTACGCTGTGGCTTTAAGAGTACATGACTAGCGTAAGCGATAACTTTTAGCTTTCCATCTTGCAATTGTGATAATTCAGCGGCTATTGAACAATCGAGGCATCCGTATCAAGAATGAATAAACCATCAGGAGAAGGATAAGACAATACAGGTGGATTTGTCAACATTTCTTTGAATTTATCAAAAACAATTTAATGCCTTTCTTCCCAAAGGAACATTTTACTGTGTGCCAATTCAAATAAGACAGATGACAATTGAGCAAAATTCTGCAGGTGATCACGATGATAGTTTATAAAACCTAGAAAAGATTGTAATTGGGTTTGATTTTCAGGAACTGGCCAATTTGACACAGCTTCAATTTTATCTTTTGAAATAGAAACCCCCTTACCACTAACTGTTTTTCCTAAAAACTCTACTTCCTTTTTAAACAAAGCACATTTTCAGGGTTTCAACTTTAACCCATGTTCTTCAAACCGTTTGAGCACTTTTTCCAAGTTTGAAAACCCATCATCAAAATTTTTGCCCAGTACGATTATATCATCAAGATACACTAAGAGAATTTGCCAAGTCAGCCCGCGGAGCACAAGCTCCATAGCTCTTTGAAATGTACTTGGGGCATTACACAAACCGAAGCCCATTCGGGTATGCTCGAAAAGACCATGCCGGGTCACGAAAGCTGTTTTTTTAATTGCCTCCTCTGCTATGGGAATCTGGTAATAACCAGACGCCATGTCAAGAGTCGAAAAATATTCCGTCCCATACAAAGTATCCAAACAATCCTCTATATTAGGAAGTGGGAAGCAGTCTTTGACAGTACACTCATTTAGGGCCCTATAATCCACACACCAACGAACTGCGCCATCCTTCTTGCGAACAAGAACAGGGGCCGAAACCCAGCAAGAAACCGATGGTCGAATAACACCAGCATCTAACATTTTTTGTAGGTGTTCTTTTTCCTGGTCCTGAAAGCCAAGTGGGGTACGTCTCATCTTATGCTTAACAGGTGGGGCTGAACCAGTGTCAATGTCATGCACCACTCCACTAATACAACCAATGTCTAGGTCATGCTTAGCAAAAACTTGTGAATACTTTTTTAGTAGTTTTCCTAATTTGATAGCTTGACTAGTTTCTAAATTAACTATACTTTTTAGAAATAACTCTTCCAAGTGGGTGGGAACATCATTTTTAATCATTTCCAACTCATAATTGAGAGTACTACTTTCAGACTGAACATCAATCTTTCTGATGCCAGCATCATCATTGTTTTCAGAAGTGCGTTCAAAAACAGAGTCAATTTCCTCAGCATTTCCCACATGCAATCCTCGTTTAAACCGAACAAAATGGTTACCATCATTTAGGACACTCACAAAGATTTTTGAACCTTGACCAATTGCTGAAGATATGAGTGTTCTCTTATGTTGAATTATGGGCTCAACTATAAAATCATTAGCCAAAGAACCATGAATTTTCAACTGAACAGATCCAATTGAATTTGGTGGAATAGTTACACTTTTTTGTACTGTTGCACGGAATACCTTTATTTGAGTGTTTTTATTCTTTTTTAGAGAAGCATTTATTTCCTCTCCAGAAACAGTAACATTATTTCTCAAATTTACAATGCAGTGGTTTTCTACCAAGAAATCAAGGCCAAGTATTACTGAATCCGAAATTGGGGCAACGCAAACATCCCATTTGAAAGATTTAGTGCCTATACCAATTTCAATATTTTTAAATATTCTACCGATTACAGGTTGTTCAGAAATCCCATGCAATTTTACAGATTTAGTAGGCAGTAACTTTGGACAGTGTTCTTTGAAGAAAGTGTCACTAATTAGTGTTAACATGGCAGCGGTATCAACCACTGCTAGGGTCGACTGGTTAAAAATATTAACATTTAACATTAAACTAAAACCCTCTACTTTCTGTACAAAAACTTCTTCAACTGAACTATCAGTTCCTGTACACAATGGTTGACCCTGAGTTACCTGGACCAAGTTTGGGGTCGATTGCTTGGTCCTGTTCCATTTAAATTTTCTTTCTGGACATGTTGTATGTCTTTCACAGGAGACTTATTGGAATTATTAGTTTGTCTAGGGGGAGTGCCAGAAAAATTTCTAGAATTTTGATTGGATGCATAAATATTTTGGTGTTGTCCTGAATGGCAAACGATTTTGTGGTGAAAATGAACGAGTTCTGCCAAAAGTATTGTCTGGCGATGACCAACGAGCATTTTCTGAATTGCCAGTATTAACAGGGCTACCAGGTCTTTGGTTTGAATAATTTTGGCTTGAAGTGTAGCTTGATGATGGGGGCGTTTCTTGTTTTCCATAAACAGCAGCTGACAAAGATTTCAGCATGTTTTTCACTTCCCTGACCTCATCTTTCAGCTCTAAGACTACATTGGACTGTTTATTTTTATCAAAGTTTTCTTCGGCACTCGAATCATTAGATACAAATGTAACTTGCCTGTGTGCATAATTTAACGAATTTGTACCCCTATAACCAAAAATTGTTCTTTGATTAGCCATAGATGCTTTTACATATTTTAAGGCTTTGTTTATTGTTTGTGGATTCTTTTCCATTGCCATTTTTGCAGCCTCTTTCTCCCTGCATCCCCTTAAAAAACATTCAGTGGAGATCTGATCAATGGTTTTTTTGTTGGCATGTTTAAAGCCATCGATCGCCATAAAATGAACTCTCTGTGAGAATTCCTCTAAACTTTCGTCATCTTTTTGACGCATAAACTGTACCTGCCTTCTAGCGGATACAGGTTCATCTTTAAGGCAAAATCTTTCCTTAAGTTCTTTTTTTAATTTTTTGTAATTTTTGCTGAGGTGCAAAGCCTTAGCATATTCAAGCGCAGTGCCTGAAAGACAATCTATTAATCTTTCACTTTTCTTTCTAGTGCTCCAGTTTCTACGTTTAGCAATACGCTCAAACTGGTAAATAAATGGTTCCCATTTTAGAGTGCTATCACCAGTGAAAATTGACATTTTTGGTCGATTTGGGCTTTTACTACGCTTTCTGCATCTGCGATATTTATGAGCAGTATCAGATGAAGATTCAGAACTTGAAGTATCTGACCCATCATCTGACAGAGAATCAAATTCATCATCACTGTAATGACTACTGGGTGAATTAGAACTATATCGTCTGTGTTTATGGTGAGACCTGCTTTTACGTGAAGTAGATTTGAAAGATGAATCAGTTTTACTGTCGAACAAACTTGTTTTGGGTGGATCTGTTTGATCACCCACCCCCAAGGTGGATTTTGTAGTTACAGGAGTGCTACTATTTGAGTGTTTGCGATAATAATTATCAGGTGGAATGGCATCAATAATTTTGGATAACTGAGGATCAGAATGAGCATCAGTTGTGGAATAGGTTGTAGAAAGGGATTTATGGCTTAAGTCTAAACTTTCTTGTTTTTCCTTTTTTAATTCAGCTGTGATTTTGTCGTACTCTTGATTGAATTCTCTCAGCTTATTATGAACCTCTAGGGTAGCGTCATGCTTTACTCTTTCAATTTCTCTATCCCTAATTTTCAATCTAGTTCGCAAGATTTCATTTTGTGCTATCGAGGCCTCATATTTTCTAGTCCAACTTTCATCGGATTGTGTTAAAAGTTGTTCTAGTTTATCTAATCTAGATTTCATGGCATCAAATTCGGGGTTTTTAACAGGCTCTTTCATACTTATTTTTCCTTCAGCTAGCCACTCAGCCCATGTTTCTAGAGGAATGTCCGTTTCCTTAATTAAGTCTTGCAGGTCAAGTTGTTTTTTCTGTTCCCTACATTTTATTATTTTTTCTGACCTTGTTTGCCCTATTCCATGTAATTTTTTCAATTCCTCTGCAGTGGCTGTTTGTATGTAAATAGTTGACATTATGAATTGAAATTTTTGAAAAAATAATGGTTTGTAAACTTGTATTCAAAGACAAATTCAATTTTAGCTGAAAAATTCAAAGTTCAAATCTAGAAATAAATAATTCATAAAACATCATGAAAATATTCTCAAGTTGCAAATAAACATGATTAGAAATGAAAATAACTATAAAGTATTGAAAAATTTCGACGAATAATCGCAAAATCAAAATTTTTTCAAAAAAAAATACAAAAAATTGTTGTCACCATTAGGCCGCCATACTTTTCAGGAATGAAATTTCCGTTTTCATTGTTTACATTGGCAACGCGGGAAAATGGTTCAAAATCAAAATAAACGTTCAAACAAACAAAGTAATGAATGAAAAATTGAAAATCAGCAATTCCCAAAGGTCATAAACGAAGAAGCGATTGTTGTTCCTCCCCGTTTATTGAGAATTGGAAAAAAAAAAAATTCTTACATGTCGTACTGAAAAGTACGAAATATCAAAATCTAGGAATGTTATTCACAGTGAAAAATGGGTTTCCTAGCGAGGGAAACGAAACATCTCGTCGCCATATGTGGTAATAATCACATCAAAAGTGTGGTGAAAGTAATATTTACCTTCGGTGACTTGATCCTTGACTCCAACAAAGTTCGGTCCGTGATGGAGAACGTCTTGCTGCAGCAGCTTTCTGGATTCAAGTGAAGTCCTAGTGGCGGCGCATCAAGGGAGCTCACTCCAGGTTGTGTTCATCTGGTGTCTAGAGTAAATTGCAGAATAGTGTTATGTTGATATATGCACCACACGGTTTAGGTACTGGTAACTCGTACCACAATATTGATTACACTCATGAAAAAAATCAGGTGAGATTTTTTAATATGAGCCAGGGGTATAGGAAGGTCACGATATCGATGGTAGCCCCGCCCTCGCCCCCCCCCCCCCCTCCGCCTTACCAACACTTTCAATGTTTTCTCTGAATATCACCTTTATCCACCATTGTTCAACGCTGGAAATGTTATAATTGTGTTCATGTTAAACAACACGATAAGACATAACCAATCACGATGAACACGCACAGGTACAATCCTAATGTGACATAAAGAGTACTGGATATTATGAAATATATATGGCATCCTAACGTAACATTAAGACTACCTGATATTATATATTAAATATATATATGTCTTCTTAATGTAGCATTATGGGGACTTCGTATGATATATTGCTGAAGGTACCCGGACTACATTCCATACGTCCTAAGATTGTGTCCGTAATAGCCTCCATCTGGGTGAAATAAAAACTAAACAGATGAGATCACGCCCTTAGTTTTGATTGTGATGTTGACTCGCCGTCACACACCCATTGCATGGTGTGTACTAGCCTGTTTTTACAGCTTAACCAAGCTTTAATAACCAACCTTATTGGCGATTTTGCTGTAAATATTTGTGTCGCTCTATCTTGTTAACCCTTTTCCCCAGTTGTTAATGACAATACATAATCATGGTGCGACTTTGACGCAAAAAGACTTGAGGTGGGAAAACATATTATGTCCTGCATATCTTCCTGCAACGTGGGAAGCGAGTCATATATTGTTGTACACTTTCAAAAGATTGTATTTAAAATAGCATAACATGAATATGACAAACATGTACTATCAAAAACGAGTGAAGAAATTGATTGGTCCTGTACACATTTTATATTGGGGTGTAACAACACTAAAATATCCACGGTCATGTCATGATGGTTAACTTTACGGGTGGATGAAGAGCCGGACAATCCGGAGAGAGCCCCAGTGCATTGACAAGCTGCCGCCAAGTACTCCAACGTACTAACCCGGCAATAGCAGGGTTAGCTGAAGTAGATGCAACGTGCAGCATCAAAGTACGGGATGCCTTAGTACACAACGACATCGGGCCTCCACGTGGGCAATCAGGATTAAGTGTCTTCTGCGTGGACTCAACACAGATGACGCCGATCATGATCGAACAGTTGACGATTCGGTCTCTTGTCCGATGCTCTAGCCAATGAGTTAACGCACACCCTGATCCTACACGTACGTAGCCTACATACTGCAAAATGGTGACACTCATTGAGATAGTCTGTACAGGAAAGTATTAAGGTATGGTGGACGAAAATATCGTGGCTTGCATACACCTCACCCCACCCACCCACACCCACCACCACCCCATCCATCTGAGTGTCCAGGCCAGACAAATTCTGTCTTCTCAAAACTTTCTTTAGATTCTAAATAGCCTATATTCTGCACTTTGTGACCTCGTTGATTATGGAGCAGTAAGTAAATGAAGCTGACAGCTGCAAGAAGATAGAATTAATTGAGGTTGTGAAACTGTGTTCGTGTTATTCCTGTTACATCTGAATATTTTTATTGTTCAATTGCCCATTAAATACCTAAACCGCCCAACGGCCACTGATAGGAATCGTTCCACCAGGAACCACTTTAAGACTTTGTTTCCATATTTTTTATCATCTTCCATTTAGTGGTGGTGCCACATTACGTAAAAAGGTAAGGTGGAAACAACGCATCAATTACAGTGTTTTTGTCGATATATTTGTACAAATACCCAATCCAATTCACGACAGACACGTGTTATAAAGTCTGCAACTTTGCAAGACTTGGTTTACTTTTACCAAACACATGTACCATTGCATGCCATTGGGCAAGCATAGGCGCACGGGCCATTTTTTTTTTTTTTTGGGGGGGGGGGGGGGCTGGAAGATTTTGCCCCAAAAGTGATTCCGTGGGCACCGTCGAGGCCGCTCCCTCCCCGTTGGTGAGGTCCGAGGGGCCTTCTCAGAGAAATTTAAAACCATACGATGGCATGAGACGATCCTAGTGCTCCATGCACCCACCGGCGGCCTTTCCGACCTTGTAATTAAGGGGGAAACCAGTCAATTTATTTTTTGGGCCAAATATATATATTTTTGTGCAAGTTCAGCCCCCTACTACCCCCACCTCACCCAACACTCACACACTCGATTCAAGAAAAAGCCAATTTTGAGGGCTGTTTTCAATTTTTTGGTTCGGACAGACAAAGGTCGAATGTTGCATAGTGAAAATAGATTCTTTCGAGTAGTTTCGATAATTCTTTTGGGCAACCAAAACTTGCCAGAACTTGCATGGTAAAAATCGATTCTTCCGAGTAGTTTTCATATTTTTTTCGAACAACCCAAAACTTGCCAGAAAAAATGAAAACAGCCAGATTTTTTTTTCCAGACCAAGGGCGGGGAGCAGCCTTCCATCCCTGTCCAGACCATGCTGACAAGCACATTTCGCATGTGACTAACAAGTGCACAAAAATGATTTGACCTCAGGCTTGATTGTTAAAAAAATCGCTGGAGTGTCTTCATATAATATAGCATATCTTTCGGAATAAGTTAACCGCTGCCCAAAGGAGTGACAAATGTCTTTTAGCAGAATGATGGCAGCTAGATTGCAACTAAAAATATATAAATTTAGTTGTAGTATCGCTCGCAATCTTCAACACCACTCTGGATGACCTCGCGGATAACACCCGAAGTGAGGTCATAGTCACGTGACCGGGGTCACCATCTTGGTTGTCATGGTAGCGCGTGTGAGCGGCCATCGTGTGGCGTCATCCCCATAGTAATACGTGGTGTTAGTGCGCATGCGCAGCGCTTGTTGTTGTGGTCATACGCGTTCCCGTCGTCCATTTTGTATACTGGCTAGGAATCTTTTTTTCTTCGTATGTGTCGAGGTGCTGTATGTGATGTGCGCACATTGTGCATTTTCACACGGGCACATATCGGCACATTCAGAATGGCCTAATGTGTTGTATGTGATGTATGCTCACATTATGTACTAGACCATCATCACATTCCATCAGACACCAACCCCACGTTCCGTGTAATCCTTTACACAGAATCCATTTCTGGTGGCTGGTCGTGGAATCCTTTTTTAACGAGATGAGTCCGAGATTAGTAGGGGTATTTTCAGTTTGCTTCGGACTTCGAAATTTTCGACCAAATGTCCAAAATCTTTCTTATGACAAGGCTACTTTGCCATCACAGTACCCAACAATGGGGATGATTTGAAAGCTTCTAAGCTTAGAAATGTTAAAGTCACAGTGTACATGAACAGTTATCGTCTTTTGGAATTGGAGTTCTTCTTCGTTTGGCTTCTGATAGCAGTCAAACATGGCTTCGGGACACTGTGACCACAAATTGAAAAAATATTTCTTGTGTTTTTTTTTTTTTACTTTATTATGTCTAGATTCATTAGTTGTCATAATAAAAACTATCAATGACGGCCATGAGTCCTAATAAATAAAACCATCAGTATTTACCATCAGTAAATCCCAAACCCCTTGTCGCTAGATTTTGCTGTAGATGAGGGTGAAGGAAGGTACCCTCAAATGTGGGTCAAAAGTTGGCGAAAATGAAAAGAAGGTTACCTTAACGTATGGCAACGGTATAAACTACAGGCGGTCTCGACGATATACAGATGCAAAATCACACCTTGAAGCCAGTTAGGCAATGTGGCACAAGAAACGGTGACTTCATGCTCAGTCGCAGCTCCACAGTCGTCTACAACACTGCCTAGGTCCATTCCAAACTGATAGAGTCGGGACGAATAGTGTTCTCACTTTCCACGCGATGAGCGATGTTTCCTTGCGGTCTGGACACTCACATCGGATGCCATAATGTCGGACAGGCTCCGTAGAACAAGTTCTGAAAATTTCATATCGCTGTCTTCAGCGGTCTCGACACAGCTCGTGTATGTCTGAAGTGCAATTGTAATGTCAAATTAGAGAATTTTCGTGAATCTTTTCCTGCCAAAAATATACTCACCGCTGATTTCTTATAACTTCAAATTCTAACGATTATCTAAGGTTTAAATATAGAGTCTGGGAGAGACAACCCCCCCCCCCCCCACAGCTCCAGCCACCAACACTAATCCTAAGCCTACCCCCCCCCCCCCCCCCCCCCCACTTTCCCACCTTAGTGGCGTTCTGGCTCAAATGTTGCTAAAATGACAAGAGGCTACATTAATGTATGACAACGGTACAAACTACAAGTGGCGAAGGACGATATGGAGACAAACAATCATACCTTTGAGCCCGTTAAGCAATGTGGCACCGAAACCTGGCACTCTATGCTCAATCACTGCTGTACAGCCATCTACATCACTGCCCAAGTCCATTCCAAACTGATAAAGTCGGAACGAATAGTACTCTCTCTTTCCACGCGTCGTGTGGTGCTTCCATGCAGTGGAAACATTCGATTTCAGTGCCAAAATGTCGGCCTGGCTTCGTAGAACAAGTCCTGAAAATTTCAAGTTGCTACCTTCAGCGTTCTGGACACAGGCTGTGTATATCTGAAGTGCTATTTTAATGATGTTTGATATGCAAAGTTTCGTGAATCTTTTCCTGCATGCCAAAAACCTACTTACCGCCAATTTCTTTTGACTTTTAACTTCTGACGTTTCTCAAAGATTTAAAGGTTGCATTGGGTTCCCTGGGTGGCGGTCTTAAAGAAGCAACTTCGATTTACAGTCAACTCGTCACCAGTCACACCCACTTGTAAGTTTTAAGAGGAACTACCCCAGAGAGGGATGAGTAGGGCAGTCTGCGCCCATTCTCCACGTCTTCTTTCGTACCGGCTTGAAAAAGACCAAATTCAAAAAATTACCTCCTCTCTTCAAAGCGCTATTTCTCAGCCAATTCTCGCCGGATTTCCACGAAATTTTCACTCAGCGTTCAGGAATAGTTGCTGCATCACATGCCATGAAGAGCGATACGAATGTCGCATTTCATCATTCTCTAAATCGAGAAGAGAGTATGCGCATGCGCACGAGGTTCCCGCGGGCCACCTGCTGGGTTTCTGGATTTTCCAGGAATGTGGTCGTGTTTGCCAGAGCTTCTAAAACAAACGCTGAAAATTTCGTGTCGCTGCCCCATAAACTCGCGCCACAATCTACTGTACATGGAACGGAGTGTTTACTTTTTATTTGGATTTTCCTAAAGGGAAAATCTATTTGTTATTGCATTGATTATTATTTTTTGGATTTTCCTAAAAGGAAAATCTATTTGTTATTGCAATGATTATTTTTTTTTTTTTATTATTATTATTATTATTATTATTATTCTTCCACACTTTTTATTTTCACTATTTCTCGAAAACGCTCTGAACGATTTTTTTTAAAGTTTCTGTACTCATAAGGGGTCATAAGTTGTAAGCCCTCGTCATATTCCCATTTTTCTGAAAATGGTTTAGTTAACCCTTAGTGCCAAAAAACACAAAAATAATCGGCAGCTCTTATCTTTGAACTAGAAAGGGCGATTGACTTGAAATTTCTGCAGACATGTCAGCACTACGTCCCTCTATCAGCATATGGTACAAAAATGTACGTAGTTAACACCTTTCTGCCAAAACGTTTTTTTAAAACGAAAAAAAAAATTCAAAATTTGACCATTTTTGAACTCAATCTCGAGACAGGGATATGCTGAACCATCTAAAATGGCTTAGAAATGAAGACTGTGTCACCGAATTGTAAAAACCATCGAAAAAATTTCGATTCGAATTTCCGACAATCCAAAATGGCGGCCGAAAAATCGAATTTTTATTTTCGGTTATTTATGCGTTTCAGGCCATTTGGAGACGAAAAAAATTTTTTTTTTGCACCAGAAAAATTTTCGGTTTGGACTCGGAAATTTTTGTTTCCACTGGGCTACTTTGCCGTCACAGTACTCAACAACGGGGATGATTTGAAAGCTTCTATGGTTAGAAATGTTGAATTCATAGTGTACATGAACAGTTATCGTCTTTTGGAATTGGAGTTGTTCTTCGTTTGGCTTCTGCTAGCAGTCAAACATGGCTCCAGGTCACTGTGACCAAAAATTGAAAACCGTTTTTTTTTGTGTTTTTTTTTACTTTATTATGCCTAGGTTCATTAGTTCTCATAAATGAAAACTATCAATGACGGCCATGAGTCCTAATAAATAAAACCATCAGTATTTGGGGCAAAATGTTCCTTGTTGGGCAAAAACGCCCAAAAACGCCCAAACATTCATAGGCCAATATCTCCTGAAGGAAAAATGCTATCGACTTAATTTCTTGACAGACTTCTCAGAATTACTCTTTTCTAAAACAAACATAATCAGCATTTTTTTCCATTTTTTATGTTTTCTGCCAAAATTTTTCACAAAACGGAAAGTTATCTCGAAAATCAGCCATTTTGGATTGAAATATCCAGATTTAAATATAATGAGCCCTCTAAAAGGGATCCAAATTGAAGGCAGTAATACTGCTTTATAAGAAAAATCGAATGAATTTCGTTTTCGATTTTTCGTTAATCCAAAATGGCGGCCAAAAAATCGAAAAAAAATTTTTCGTTTTCTATGCGTTTCGTTCAATGTTGAAACGAAAAAAAAAAATTTTTTTACACTGAAAATTTTCGGGTCCGGCCCGATCCGGACTTAGAAATTTTCGATCAAAAATTTTTGTTTTTGTTTTTTTAGGGCGTTTTGGTCAATTTTAAGTCCAAAAAAAATTTAACATGGGGAATTTGGGGTCCGGGTGGGACTTAAATTTGGTACCATAGAATAAAAACACTTAATTCGGTTCAAAAGTACA